>CM037646.1:1268084-1316461 GCA_015227895.2 Colaptes auratus | reverse complement strand
AGCTGCACCAAGCGAAGTTTTAGGCTGGAGGAGTGGAGAAAGTTCTTCACGGAGAAAGTCATTGCCATTGGGATGTGCTGCCCAGGGAGGTGGTGGAGTCACCGTCCCTGGAGGTGTTGAAGAGGGGACTGGACGGGCACTTGGTGCCATGGTAGTCATGAGGTCTGTGGCAACAGGTTGGGCTCAATGATCTTTGAGTCTCTTCCAACTTGGTGATACTGTGAGACTGTGATGCTTCTATTTCCCTGGGAGTGTCAGAGCCCCTCACAAGAGTTGGAAGGAATCTCAAGTGAAAAGGATAGTCCTTCAAGCTTTGAATGAAAGCAGCAGCAGGAAAAAGCAGCTCTATGGTAGAAACCCAACGGAAGGCAGAGGCGAGTCTGCTCTCTGCTCCAGCCTTCAAAGGACAGCTGCTTCAGCTTTGCCAGTTTGCCTGGCAAGGGAGAGCATTCTCCCTCCTCATATCGAGGAGGCTGTCTCTCAGGCACAGAGCCCCGTTTACATCTGGGGGGTGGGAAATGAAAAAGCCCCATGGCCACTTTGATTAATTCAGTGTCACACTGGAGACACAGCCATCAACAGTCAGGTGGGTGCTTAACTGGAAAAGCACCAAAGGATTGGGCTCCGAGCGTATGCTGCTCTCCAGTGTTTGTTTAACACTTTGTCATGCTACGTGGTTTGTGTGGTTGTATACACTGTTCATAGCGTCTTTTTGGTATTGTCGGTCACACTGTGCTAATGCATAAGCCACTGTATTGATATGTGTTTGTAGGAGCAGAATCCACATGCTTTGAGATCTTCTGATTGAAGTTGTTATGCCAAGTGAAAAAATCACCCTGCTGCAAGAGGGGTAGACAGCCCGGAAACAAACAACTTTGGATTGCAGTACTGAGTTCCTAGCATGCTGCCTGTACTGCTTAACCTATTGTGAGTGGCTGTGCGTTTGAGCAGGGCCATATTAATCTCGGCCATACGTTCTGATTGCGTTCAAAGGGGAGGGGATGAGTGAAAACTAACTTACGGGGTTAGTGTCAGTCCTCTCTCAACAGAACCTTCCAGGGGAGAACATCCTAATGGGCTGAAACACATCCACAGGTCACACACAGCTGGGGAGGGCTATCGCACAGCAAGGGTTGTCAACAGCCGAACAGCAACTTTCGGTAATCTCCAGGGAACAGTCTGGGGTATTAGCACGCATTCTGCTGCTGTCTGAAGTAGAGACTGGAAGAAGAATGGCTGTTTTCTATGTAAATGCCACTGTAAGACGGCAAGAGTTGATCTTCACCCAGCTGAGGATCCCAACATAGGATTGTGATAATGGAATGATAATTGTGTCAATTAGATGATTCTGATTAAAGCAAAAGCAGAGCGTGAATGATGAGACGAGGGTCAGACACTGGAACTTACATATGTAACTGGGGTGAAATTCCTTTTAGGCCTCATTAATTAGTTGTTTATGATGAATTTGACTTGTTTTAGTATAGAGTAAGATTTGGATTTATGCTAAGCTGCTGTTGTTTTACTTGCTTAATGTATGTATACTAATGCCCTAGTGAATGTTAGGAATTAACAGCTAATAATTGAAGTATTAGAAATAATAAGTTCTGTAAGGATGGGAAAGGAAGAGAAGTTCTTCGAGATGAGAAAGGAAGAGAAGTTGCTACAGAAGACCTGAACACAAGGACGATTGCTGAGAGTCCACAGAACCTAGGTGAAGCCCCATCCTGGAAAGGACATTGGTGTAACACCAGAACGAAAAAGACACAGTCCCAAGGACTTAGCACCACAACCACCGCTGTGCTGACTAGAGGATTACTTCATTGAAAGACCACCAGAAGGACAAAACTAATTGAAATAAGGCCACCTTTGTGTGCATATGTATTAAGGGTAGAATATTGAAGGGGTAGGTAGAAAGCGGTTAGCGTGCATTGTAGCACCCAGCGCGGTTTTGCATGTTTTCTTATCACTTTAAAATTGCTCTTTTCAAATACAACTGTATTCATTTGACTTTAATTGGCTCGGGCAGTGTAAAGGACCATGGCAATTGTAAGTGGTGGTGTAAAGCAAGGCAGTGATGAAGCTAAACGAGGCCGGGCGAAACCGCTGCGAGTGCTACAGTCTGTGGTGCTGCGGTGCTTGCGTTAACCGCGGGGGGTAAAAGGGGAGCTCCTGCGTGTCTCGACTCCTCTCAAGCTGCTTGCGCTTTCCCCTTGCTTTGTCCGCCTCGCCCCCGAGGCGAGGGCAGCGCAGGCCGGCGCCCCGAGTCCCGGCCAAAGGCCTCTGCTGCTGCGCATGCTCGGGGCGGGACATGCTCGCGGCTCCCGCCCCCCAGCCCCGGCCTGCACAGCGCCCGCCCCGGTACTCGAGCTGCTGCCCCAGGCGGCTGCGTGAGGGGCGGGCGCTGCGGGGAGTCGCCCGAGGAGGAAGGCGCACCGGGAAGCGTGGGAGAGAGAAAGCAACGGGTGCAGGGCAGGAGAAGGGGGAAGGGGAGCCCCAGTCGTACCCCAGACGGCGGGCCGCAGCCCTGCGGCCCCCAGCGCGTCCCGTGCCAGGAGCTCCTGTGCGTGGCTCGCCGCGGCGGCCCGGCGGGTGTGCTGCCTCTGGGTAACACTGGTCTGTAAAAGCGTTTATAGCTATATAAAGACTGTATAGATTGATGATAGCAGAGTTCTCGGATGCCCTGCTGGCAATGCTGTGCAGCATTACTACTGTGAAAGACCAGTGAGATGTTAAGTGTTGTGTGTTTGGTGGAGTAAAGACCCCCGGCAATATTTCGCAGCAGAAATGTGCCAGTATGAAATTTTAAGTAGATAATGGGGATTATTCTTGCAGGCAGGTTAAAAATGTGCGACCGATGCTTTAGGAGAGGATGATACATCAGATAGTTGTCTTGAAGTTGCTACAGCGGAAAAGACAGGTGGAGAGCAGACACCAGCTCCTCGGAAAGACTAGTTAGAGAGGCCAAGAATGGGGACCCAAGAAGAGAAACCTCTGCTTCCGAAGCTGCAGGTACTGTGCAGTGCACAGGGTGTAGAGAGGAGGACTGGAAGGGGCAGTCTTCTCTGCAGCCGACAAGGATGGAACGAAGCTGCCAAGTTGAGCACAGTGTGAATGACCTTGCGAAAGGCGAGGCAACGAAGTGACCAGAAATAAGGGGCAGGATGTACTGAGCCGGATGCCTCATTCAGTGCATCGTCCGAGAGCGTGTCTCTTGTTCCCGTGACAGTGCTCCTACTTTACTTGAAAGAAGAGATTCATCAAAGAGGGACAAACATCTCAAACCTGGGTCCTGTCAGAGGGATATGGCAAGTGGAACAGGAACAGGTAAAGAAGTAACAAGGAGTTGGACATGAAAGCTTAAAAGATGGTTGTTTTTTCCCCTGCAACTTGACCATGGCTTCTTGCACACCCCTCACCCTCTTCTCTGCATGTTTACTGGATGCTGGTGTTGCAATGACTTTTCAAAATCTCATAAAAACATGCTTGAAAAGACCAGGAAGAAGCAAAAGAAGAAAAACTGAGAAGGGAGTATGAAGACTGAACCCTAAAACAAAGAGGATTTTGAGGTACTGTCCCATGCTGTGGAATGTAAGTGTCTTTTTTTCTCTTGTAAAGCAATGCTCTTAAATCTGCAGAAGAGTTTGTTGAAGAAAACTCTCCTTGTTTTGACATATTTCAATAGATGCTTCCTTGATTCTTTTGACTTACAGTGGAATTTCTTCCGTTTTAAAAGAATTATTTGACTTTAATATTCTTCTTGCAGCAGAAAAAGCCTTTATTCTGTGTAAGCACTGTTTAGCAATAACTGCAACATCCTTATGCTATCAGCTATGTTTTCAGTACAAATACAGCACATGGCACTATACAAACCATTAAAAATAAAATTAGCTTCATACCAGCCAAAACCTAGCCCACCTTTATATGAACCATCAGCTTGTTGAATAATGTTATTTGATAATCTTTGGCCTTTTTATCCTCATTCATCTCTAATGTTAATGTCAACTCGAGGAGGAGGCAGTGGGTTTTTATAGCAGAATTACTTTAATCTTTTTACTCTATATTTAGGATGCTGAAGATAATACCATAAAGACCTACCACTTATCATTTAATGCAGACATTTTTAGTAATGAATTAAGTATTTTCCCCAGACGACACCAAACTGGGGCAGGATTGATCTGCTGGAGGTAGAGAGGCCTTGTAGGGGGACGTCGAGAGGCTGGACAGATGGGCAGAGGCCAAGGGCAGGAGATTGAACACATCCAAGTGCCAGGGCTGCACATTGGCCACAGCAACCCCAGGCAGTGCTACAGGCTGGGGTCAGAGTGGCTGAGAGCAGCCAGGCAGAGAGGGACCTGGGGGTGCTGGTTGATGGTAGGCTGAACATGAGCCTGCAGTGTGCCCAGGCAGCCAAGAGGGCCAGTGGCATCCTGGCCTGCATCAGGAAGAGTGTGGCCAGCAGGAGCAGGGAGATCATTGTGCCCCTGTCCACTGCACTGGTTAGGCCACAGCTTGAGTCCTGTGTCCAGCTCTGGGCCCCTCAGTTTAGGAAAGCTGTTGACTTGCTGGAAGGTGTCCAGAGAAGGGCAACAAAGTTGGTGAGGGGTTTGGAACACAGCCCTGTGAGGAGAGGCTGCGGGAGCTGGGGTTGCTTAGCCTGGAGAAGAGGAGACTCAGGGGAGACCTTCTTGCTCTCTCCACTCCCTGAAGGGAGGTTGTAGCCAGGCAGAGGTTGGTCTCTTCTCCCAGGCACCAGCTCCATAACAAGAGGACACAGTCTCAGGCTGCACCAGGGCAGGTTTAGGCTGGAGGTTAGGAAGAAGTTCTACACAGAGTGATTGCCCATTGGAATGGGCTGCCCAGGGAGGTGGTGGAGTCACCTTCATGGAGGTGTTCAGGAGGAGACTTGCTGGGGTGCTGGTGCCATGGGTTAGTTGTTTGGGTGGGTTGGATTGGTTGATGGTTGGATGTGATGATCTTGAAGGTCTCTTCTAACCTGGTCTATTCTATTCTATTCTATTCTATTCTATTCTATTCTATTCTAATCCATTCCTATCTCCTGCAGCACCTTTCCTTCACAGACTCAAACTGTCGGGGGGGGTGAGGGGTGTGGTAATATAATTCTTTTCCTCTTCTCTCTCTCTTCTCTCTCTCCCTATCTTCTCTCTCCCCCCTTCTGATCCACCCACTTTGTTTATGGAGACTTGCAGTCATGCTCTTTATTTAATAGAGCTAGTGGTTCCAGGAAGTGGATTGTTTTCTCCCTGCATCTGGTGTTGCAATGACTTTTCAAAATCTCATAAAAACATGCTTGAAAAGACCAGGAATGCATTCTTAAAAGGTGTAGTATCTGTTTATAGACTAATATGGCACTTTATAGGAATCTTCATTCCAGAAACAGGTGTATGTGTGTGTATTTTGTACTCCCATTTGAGTAACAGCAGTGTGTGACTCACATGCACACGTGGGCTTCGAACAGTTTCAACTTGACCGTATCGATCACCTTAACAGTAGATGTTTCAGATTCCACTGTCATTTACCTGCCACCCTTCTGTTATCCATGCCTTTTCAGTCATCAGAACTGGAGCAAGTTTGGGTAAGATTTTTCAGTAAAAGTTCCTTGTATCAGTGGGTAGCTTTTATTTTACAGCCTGAGAAGTTGTATCTTGATGAGGAAGATTTTCCTGGGAAAGCAGTTCAAGACGACTGCCACGTGCCTGATGTCATCACTGTCAGGGTACCAAGAGGTGAATGCTGTTTAAAAGCCTGTATCAATATGTGTGATTGTGCTCTAATCTTAAGATGTTACGAAGAGAAACAACTTCTCTGTCCTGGAACTTTCATTTTAACAGCTTCTGCTTCATTCCAAGATGTAGTTGTAACAATGGAAAGACCTACCTATCATAAACCATTTCTGGGTGGGTTTAAGAACAGGATAACAGGAGTGGAATTTCATCATGCAGGATCACAAACAATACCCAAAACTCCACCTGAGAAAGGAATTCAAGTACTTTGTAGGGAAACACAGGTAATTGTAGCTTTGCACTGTCTTTTTAGAAGGCTGGTTTTGCCCCACAGAATAGAGTGTGGCAGATTTATTTCCAGTAGGAATGAGGAAGTACATCGGAAGTGAAGTGTGCAAGTAAAAGCATTCAGTAGATGAGTATCTTGTGATTTTTGTTATAAATGGCTGTGATGAATATCTGACATGCATTCTTGTTTCCCCAGACCTTTTTGGGGAAAAATAAGCCACAACAAACAAAAGGCACAACATCAACACAGATGACTAAAATTGGCTTGTATGTGTCAGATATGACGGACAAAAATAAGCCCTGGAAAGTATCTTACAGCAGAGGAACACCATCCAGGTAGGCTCCAAGCAGTAAGTTCTCATCTGTTTGAAACTGCATCTCGAAAGCAAATTGTTATGAAGGTTATCTGAATTGTTAATGAACGTTCAGGGAGTGGAGTTAGCAGTGAACTGCAAAATCTTACATCTCAATCTTCAGATTTTCTTTGCTCTTTCAGGTATGGGGCAGCATGTGTCTGCTCACTTACAGTATTTGGGTTTTGCAATGACATAGCAGACCTGGTGGTTTCTTAAATATTAAGAATTGTGATTTTCACAGAATCAGCAAGGTTGGAAGAGACCTCAAAGATCATCAAGTCCAGCTGGTCTCAGCCTTTCAGTGACACTACGTTTCCACACAGAGCATCAGGAATGACACTAGACTTCTCTCTCCGTCATGATCTCAGCTATAGCCTAGACGTCAGAAAGATACTCTTTCCAACGGGGGTGGTGAAAGGCTGCAACATGTTGCCCAGAGAGGTGTCCCATCGCTGGAAACATTCAAGGTGGACACCGGGCTCAGAGCAAGCTGATCCAGTGACAGATGTTTCTGCTCACTGCAGGGAGGTCAGACTTGATGGCCTTAACAAAGGTCCCTTCCAACCCCAAACATTCAATGATCCTAAATCTTTTGATGTATGGCTTCAAATGGATAGAGTATTGGGATAGGCTTCAGCAGACCTGCATTCAGCATGTGTGTTTTGGCATACTGTTCTGCTCTGGATTGTCTTCAGCTCCTGCTTTGGCTTTAAAGTTGTTCTGTGGAGGTTTTTGGTATGCTGAGCTGCATCCTACAGGTGACTCTGATGAGGGGTTATGTGTAGTGGTTGTGCAGAGGATGCCATTTAGCAGTCCCAATTGCTTTTTGAAGACCATGTATTCAGTGACTGCACATCTAAGTGCTGTGCAGCCAACATCATATTAGATGAAGTACTGCCTTGGAAACAGTCTAGTTACAAATGTGATTTCTTAAGAATAGACAGTCTGAGTATGAAGGGAGAAACAGCTCATTCTGCATGATGTGGGGCAGGCTGTGGATGGAGTCTGCCTGGACTTCAGCAAGGCCTTTGATACCGTCCCCCACAGCAAACTGCTGGCCAAGCTGACAGCTCGTGGCTTGGAGAGCAGCACTCTGAGCTGGGTTAGGAACTGGCTGAAGGGCTGAGGCCAGAGAGTGGTGGTGAATGGTGCCTGCTTGCTTTGTTTTGTTTGTTTTAGGAATCTGTCCCTGCTAACTTCCCAGGGCTGATAAAGCCATCTTACCTGAGACAGAGTTCGTGGTTCAGACATAGCTATGTTGTTAATCCTACATTTCTGGAGTGAATACCATAGCCCTGTATTTGGTGTATGGAAAGTTAGCTGGTATGTTCAGTAGGATAAGAAGTTAAATGATTCCAGGTGTGTGTTTTAACCATCTCTTTTTCTCCCTTCAGCGCCTGCGAATACTGTACACAAAAATCCTTGGGGTCCTGCAAAATATTCCCAAAGGTGCAGCATAAGGGCAATCCACTGAGCAGAGTGTCAAGGAGGGACTTAATGTGGGGCAAAGGTAAGCACAGTGCTGCTTCATAAATGGTGCACAAGATTTGTTAGGAGGAGAGGAATGCTTTTCAAGGTGACTGTCTGTGTTTCAGAGTATATGTAAATTTCAGATAGCAGTTACCTGATCTCCTTCCATGCCCAGGTGACTGCCTGGTGGATGTGGGGCAGGCTGTGGATGTGGTCTACCGGGACCTCAGCAAGGCCTTTGACACCGTCCCCCACAGCAAACTGCTGGCCAAGCTGTCAGCCCCTGGCTTGGACAGCAGCACTCTGAGCTGGGTTAGGAAATGGCTGGAGGCTGAGCCCAGAGAGTGGTGGTGAATGGTGCCACAGCCAGCTGGAGGCCAGGCACCAGTGGTGTGCCCCAGGGATCAGTGCTGGGCCCCATGCTCTTCAACATCTTGATTGATGATCTGGAGGAGGGCATTGAGTCCATCATCAGTAAATTTGCAGATGACACCAAGCTGGGGGCAGGAGTTGATCTGCTGGAGGGCAGAGAGGCTTTGCAGAGGGACCTCGACAGGCTGGGCAGATGGGCAGAGTCCACCTCAATTTAAGAAGGACATTGAGACTCTTGAATATGTCCAGAGAAGGGCAACAAGGCTGGGGAAAGGCCTTGAGCACAAGCCCTGTGAGGAGAGGCTGAGGGAGCTGGGGTTGCTTAGCCTGGAGAAGAGGAGGCTCAGGGGAGACCTCATTGCTCTCTACAACTCCCTGAAGGGAGGTTGTAGACAGGCGGAGGCTGTTCTCCTCCTGCACCAGAACAAGAGGACACAGTCTCAGGCTGCACCAGGGGAGGTTTAGGCTGGAGGTTAGGAGGAAGTTCTACACAGAGAGAGTGATTGCCCATTGGAATGGGCTGCCCAGGGAGGTGGTGGAGTCGCCATCACTGGAGGTGTTCAGGAGGAGACTTGCTGGGGTGCTTGGTGCCATGGGTTAGTTGTTTAGGTGGTGTTGGATGATAGGTTGGACACGATGATCTTGAAGGTCTCTTACAACCTGGCCTATTCTATTCTATTCTATTCTATTCTATTCTATTCTATTCTAATTCTGTTCTGTTCTGTTCTGTTCTGCTCTGTTGTAAATAGCTTCTGAAGTGTGCACAGCCCAAGAGATGGAAAGCACATGCCGGGAGAATCACTGGAATGGACACACCGTACACACTCCATGCCAGGCAGCTGTTTGAGATCTACTTCAGCATTAGCATGAGTGGCACCCCAGCCGATGAGCGGATGGATGTGCTGCCGACACTCCAGCGTACCGTGAGGCTGTGCTTCATTTTTGCATTTATGTTTAGCTTCAGCTGTACTTCACAAAGATGCAGTCAGGTAATTGTGTTGGCACACAAGCAACGTTTCTTCTGACAGACAGGTGCCAGGCTGATCGGCTGACAGCAAGAAAAAGCCTAGTGCACCACCTCGCATGAGAGTGGCATTCACATCCGAGATGCACTCTGAACTCCTGCTCACTTTGTGATGTACACATTTCTCTTTGAATTGTGTCAAAATTTTCATTGCATGGTGTGAGACTGTTTCCTGTATCAATACATAATATGATCCTAGTACCAAGTTTCGCTTAATTTGATAAAAACCTCATGCAAACCTTGGCAGAGCTGTCAGTGGCTGTTGCTGGGTTTCCCCAGTTTGCTGAAGTGTCTCTATAGAAGCTTTTCAGTCTGTTGGTTCAAGTACCCATTGTTATGGGTGGCAAACACAGATTTTCTTTTCTCTTTTTCTTTACTTGCTCCCTAGCCCCACTGCTGCTGCCAGGGCTCCCAGTGAATGAAAATCTGTTTGCATTTCTTTTAGTCCTTCGTATTTGTTTTTTGATCCGTGTACCAAAAGAATGATAGAAGTGTCAAAGTACTTCCAGGGTGATACTGTCAGATATCCAGCTAGAATAGAATGCTGCTTTCTGGTCTTGCCAAAAAAACCCTTCTTGGTCTTTGCCTTAGTAGTACCAGAATTTGGGTACCAGCATTGGGAGCACTCCTGGTCCACTTATGTCGACCTGGACTTCACCAAGGCCTTTGACACTGTCCCCCATAGCAAACCCCTGGCCAAGCTGTCAGCCCCTGGCTTGGACAGCAGCACTCTGAGCTGGGTTAGGAACTGGCTGGAGGCTGAGCCCAGAGAGTAGTGGTGAATGGTGCCACAGCCAGCTGGCAGCCAGTCACCACTGGTGTGCCCCAAGGATCAATGCTGGGCCCAATGCTCTTCAACATCTTGATTGATGATCTGGAGGAGGGCATTGAGTCCATCATCAGTAAATTTGCAGATGACACCAAGCTGGGGGCAGGAGTTGATCTGCTGGAGGGCAGAGAGGCTTTGCAGAGGGACCTCGACAGGCTGGACAGATGGGCAGAGGCCAAGGGCAGGAGATTGAACACATCCAAGTGCCAGGTGCTGCACTTTGGCCACAACAACCCCAGGCAGTGCTACAGGCTGGGGTCAGAGTGTCTGGAGAGCGGCCAGGCAGAGAGGGACCTGGGGGTATGTTGAAGAATGGCTTAAAGAAAGAGGGCATGGGCCCCTAGAAGCAGTGCACAACCCAGGCTTTGACGGTGATCAAGTAAATAAGTATGTAAATAAGTTGGTAAGTTTGGGCCGTTAGCATAACTATAGGCTGAGCTGGATGTCAGCCAGCAAGCCTTCTAGGACGGTCTGTCCTTGAGAACTTGGTAAACAAACTGCACTGAAAGACAACAGGTGGGGGCCACTGTGAAAGACCACAGGTGGGAGGAGTGTGTAATCAGGACCCTTTATGTTAGAACCAATAAGATTGTGCCGGGCAGGCCCATGTTGGTTATAAAGTCTGATGCAAACCAAAATAAAGTGGCACTTGTTTTATCACTCATGTTGAGTTGGTCTCATGTCCGAGCCGCGGGAAAAAATTCCCTCCGACCACAGTGGCGCCTGAACAGGGACGAAAAAGATATGAAAAAGTTATGAAAAAGTTATGAAAAGTACCGGAGGACGCGGCTCGGACGTAGCGTCGGCAGTGGTGGCCGGAGGGCATCTCAAAAAGAGGGCTGCCTAGAGCAACCTGCAAGGGGCCTGCACTGTCGGGGGGGGGGGGGGGTTACAAGCGTGGTAGGACGCGGAGCGCAGTGAGACGCGGAGCATGGTAGGACACGGATCGTGGTAGGACACGGAACGCAGTTGGACGCGGAGCGCGGTGAGACGCGGAGCGTGGTAGGACACGGAACGCGGTTGGACGCAGAGCGCGGTGAGACACGGATCGTGGTAGGACACGGAACGCGGTTGGACGCGGAGTGCGGTGAGACACGGATCGTGGTAGGACACGGATCGCGGTTGGACGCGGAGCGCGGTGAGACGCGGAGCGCGGTAGGACACGGAGCGGAATAGCGCGCAATGGATAAAGAGGTAGCCCTCACTTTATTACAATGCTTTTTAGAAAAACGGAACGTAGACTTCTCATTGAAGCAGTTGCCGGAACTTTTAGCATTTGGAGCAGCCCAAGGCTGTTTTCCCACCCCCGAATCTTATTCTGATGAGGAGGAGTGGAGAGATTATGGAGAGATACTTTGGGACTTGGTTATAGACGGGGATGAGAATGTCCAGAAACTCATGAAGCCATGGCGGGAGATAATTGACAGTATAAAGAGATATAAACTGGAAATAGGACTAGCTGCTGTGGTGACTCAACAGCTCGGCCCCTTTCAACAGCAGAATACTGAGGGACTGTTTGGTCTTGGGAGCAATTACACAGCTAAGCCACCCATGGGCCATTCTATGCCGGTTGTTGCACCGAACAGACAACCTTCTTCAGCGAGCCCACTTTTACCATCCTCGTGTTCAGCACGGCAGGCACTTTCTTGCCGCGAAGGAGAACTTCCGCCGCCGCCAACAGCGCCCCTCCCACCACATGGAGTCGAGATCGGTATTCAAGTGACGCAGAATGATAAAGGTGACACTAGCGATTGTGACAGTGAGGAGGAGCTATCTAGTATGACTGGTAAATTGATATTAGAGGGAATAATTGTAATGCAAAAACCAGAACTATATTGGTCACTTTGCCAAGTACAGCTACAGTTGAGGAGATGTTGGAGAGAATGTCCAGGGTCCCCGTTGGGGCCCAGGTGTTTGTCTTAGAGACCATTCAGCAGCTTGGGAGGGAAATAGCCAGTGCACAAATGCAGGCATTTGCTGCGCTGGCTCTGCTCACTCCACTAGACAGGAGGAAAGAAGGGATGCTAAAAGAAAAAGGGGGATGTTACTGTGCTCCAAGGACCAAGACAGCTCCTGGGTGCATTGACACAATGCAAAAAGAAAAAAGGGGAGAGTATGGTAGTGGAGTGGCTGTTCACTTCATTGCAGCCAAAAACAACTATCCAACAAAAACCTGAAAATTTGGCTGAGTTAATCAAGAAAGGGTGGGGGCGAGTCCTCAGATCACAGGTGCAGAACCAGGCACTATTTATCTACCGATAAGGAGGGACGATCACGATAAGTGGACGATCCATTCAGAACTCTCCTGCCCTGCAGCTCAGCCTGTTATCATTTCCGTGCCCACTGGATGTGCAATCATTAGCTTCATTTGTTTTGAAATGGATGGCTGAACAAGAATGGATCGCGCCGCCAAAGAGGAGCAACGAGCCGCTAGCAAACACAACCACGGTCTTTACGGATGCGGGACGGAAGTCACGACGCGCAGCAGCGACCTGGCAGGAAAGCGGACAATGGAAATACAAACTCTTGGAAGCAGAAAAAAGGAGACTCTTTACAAACTCTTGAACTTGCTGCTGTTGTTTGGGCCTTCTCAAGTTGGTTACACATCCCTTTGAATGTGGTCATGGACTCAAACATATGGAAAGAGCCTTGCATGTACAAAGGCATTTGACAGTTTGTGTGGCAATGCCGGTGACGAGCAGTGTGAGCAATCTGGCAGTGTAGGCTTTGAGCCTGACATGGTGGTAGGCCATGCTCAGCCTAAGTGCAAAAGTTGCTATCAGTGTAGCAAAACAGCGCTGTGCCTGCACCGTGTAACTAAAGCAGGACACTGGTAGCTACAAACACAGTAAGTTATCTTGTTGGTCAGCTAAACAGGCTAATGTTACTGCTGTAATTTTAGATCAACTGCTTTTAGATCAAAATAGTTTAAGGCATGCATATTTACAGAATAGAGCTGCTGTTGATTTTTTGCTTTTAGCTAATGGTCATGGCTGTGAGGATTTTGAAGGTATGTGTTGTTTTAATTTGTCTGATGGTAGTCAATCAATTCATAAAAGCATTGCTTGGTTGGAAAATCATGCTCAATCAATTGTTAAAAATGTAAATCCTTTAGATCAATGGTTTCAATCTTGGTTTGGAAATATATCTCCTTGGTTATTAGGTCTGCTTAAAGAAGGTTTACGCTGGATTGGTATTGTTCTGTTGATATTGCTTGTTTTGCATATTGCATATGGATGTATTATGAGAAGTGTAAATGAGGTAACATCTTGAGCTTTTCTTGTACAAAAGAAAAAGGGGGGAATTGTTGGAGAATGGCTTAAATCTAAGGGACATGTCTCTGTGGAACAGCTGCTTGAGCAGAATATCTAGGCCTTACTCCATCTTGTTGTTTACTGCTCAGAGTTAGCTGCCTTGCTGAAGCAGCAAGGTCACTATGGCCTCATAGCTGTTCTCGCAGCTGTGTGTTTGCAAGATAACTGGATGGGAAAGGAACAGCTAGGTAAGATAATTGGATGGGAAAGGAAGAGCTAGTAAGAAGGGAGTTTTCTTGGAATGTACACAGAGCCTTTGATATTGTACACAGACGTAATTGCAGGTGGGCTGGATATTATAATGTTGCCTTCAGTCAGAGACCAATAGAATAGTGACGCTTGTGCATATTTAGCTGAGATGCTATATAAGCTGTGTATCCGGGCAATAAAGTTGGACTTGGTTAATCATATTGATTATGTACCAGCCCCTTCTTGCAACAAGTTTGTTTTGCTGTTATGGGAGTTCCAAAGAAAATAAAAACAGGTAACGGGCCTGCTTATACTAGTGAAAGAATTAGAAAGTTTTGTCAACAATGGGGAATTCAACATGTTACAGGAATTCCAAATTCACTCACGGGTCAGGCCATAGTAGAATGTATGAACCAGACATTGAAACAGTGTTTGGAAAAATATTCAGAGATAAGTGACCCGCAGGAACAATTAGCCAAGGCCCTTTTTGTAATGAATCACTTATGTACCTGGGGCAGTGGCTAAGCGGACCTTAATTCAATTGGAAAAGCTTGCCTGTTGGTCTGTAAAGCAGGCCAACGTCACAGCTGAAGTTTTGGAGCAATTCTTACAGGGCCAGGATAGCATGCGGCATGCCCTGCTTCAAAATTGAGCAGCAGTGGACCTTGTGGGATAAGGACCACAGGGGTACTGGTTGATGATAGGCTGAACATGAGCCTGCAGTGTGCCCAGGCAGCCAAGAGGGCCAGTGGCATCCTGGCCTGCATCAGGAAGAGTGTGGCCAGCAGGAGCAGGGAGGTCATTCTGCCCCTGTCCACTGCACTGGTTAGGCCACACCTTGAGTCCTGTGTCCAGTTCTGGGCCCCTCAGTTTAGGAAGGAGGTTGACTTGCTGGAAGGTGTCCAGAGAAGGGCAACAAGGTTGGTGGGGTTTGGAACACAGCCCTGTGAAGAGAGGCTGAGGGAGCTGGGGTTGCTTAGCCTGTAGAAGAGGAGACTGAGGGGTGACCTTCTTGCTCTCTACAACTACCTGCAGGGAAGTTGTAGCCAGGCAGAGGTTGGTCTCTTCTCCCAGGCAGCCAGCACCAGAACAAGAGGACACAGTCTCAGGCTGTGCCAGGGCAGGTTTAGGCTGGATGTTAGGAAAAAGTTCTACACAGAGAGAGTGATTGCCCATTGGAATGGGCTGCCCAGGGAGGTGGTGGAGTCACCTTCATTGGTGGTGTTCAGAAGGAGACTTGCTGGGGTGCTTGGTGGCATGGGTTATTTGTTTAGGTGGGTTGGATTGGTTGATGGTTTTGGACGTGATGATCTTGAATGTCTCTTCCAACCTGGTGTATTGTATTGTATAACAGCGCTCCAGAAAGCTCTATATACTCCACAGGGCTCCATAGGGCACTATAGGCTTGACAGGGCTCTATAGACTCCATAGGGCTCCATAGTGCAGTATAGGCTCCATAGGGCTCTATAGGCTCAGTAGGGTATCATAGGGCTCTATGGGCTCCATAGGGCTCTATATGCTCCATAGTGCACCATAGGCTCCATAGTGCTCTAATGGGCTCCATAGGGCTCCTTAGAGCTCTATTGACTCCATAAGGCTCCGCAGGGCTCCATAGGGTTCCATAGGGCTTCATAAGCTCCTTAGGTCTCCAGAGGACTCTACAGGGCTCTATAGGTTCCACAGGGTTCCAGAAAGCTCTGTAGGCTCCATAGGCCTCAACAAACCTCTATAGGTATCAGTAGGGCTTCCTAGGCCTCTATAGCATCAACAGGGCTGCATAAGGGAGCACAGGGCTCTCCTGGCTCAGTAGGGCGTCATAGGGCCCTATGGGCACCATAGGGCTCTATATGTTCCATAGTGCACTATAGGGTCCAGAGGGCTCTATAGGCTCCATAGGGCTCCGTAGTGCAATATAGGCTCCATAGGCTCCATAGGGCTCCATAGGCTCCATAGGGCTCCATAGGGCTTCATAGGGTACCATGGGGCATAAGACATGCCTGAGGGCTCCAGAGGACTCCAAAGGGCTCTGGGTTTCAGAGGGCTCCAGCAAGCTATAAGGGCTCCATAGGCTGCAATAAAGCTCTAGAGGTATCAGAAGGGCTGCAGGGGCTCTATAGCATCAGTACAGAGGCACAGAGCTACATAGGGCTCTATAGGGCTGCATAGGATTCAGAGCACTAAAGAGGGCTCCATAGGGATCCCACAGAATGGGAGGGCTTGGAAGGGAACTCCAGAGGTCATAGAACCCAGGAAGGGGAGGGCATGGAAAGGACTTCCAGAGGTCACAGAATCAGAGAATGGGACAGGATAGAAGGGACCTCCTGAGGTGAGAGAAACACAGGAGGGGCTGGGAGGGATCTCCAGAGGTAACAGAATCATAGAATGGGAGAGGGTGGAAAGGAGCACGAGGGGTCATAGAATCATATGAAAAGGATCTCCTGAGAACATAGAATCATAGAATGGGAGGGGCTGGAAGGGACTTTCAGGGCTCATAGAATCATAGAAAGTGAGGGGCTGGAAGGGATCTCCAGGGCTCATAGAATCATAGACTGGGACGGGCTGGAAGGGACCTCCTGAGGTCACAGAATCCTAGACTTGGAGGGGCTGGAAGAGACCTCCAAGGGTCATAGAATCACAGAATGGAAGGGGTTGGAAGGGACCTCCTGAGACCATAGAATCAAAGAATGGGAGGGTCTGGAAGGGACCTCCTGAGGTCATAGAATCTCAGAATGGGGGTAGGCTGGAAGGGACCTCCAGGGGTCATAGAATCTTACAATGGGAGGGGCTGGAAGGGGCTTCTAGGTGTCCTACAAGCTTAGAATGGGAGGGGCTGGAAGGGACCTCAAGTGGTCAGAGAATCATTGAATGGGAGGGGCTGCAAGGCAGCTCCTGTGCTTATTGAATCTTAGAATGAGAGGGGCTGGAAGGGGATTCCAGGGGTCCCAGGATCTTAAAATGGGAGTGGCTGGAAGGGACCTCCAGGGGTCATAGAATCATCTAATGGGAGGGGCTGGAAGGGTTCTGCAGGGGTCATAGAATCATCGAATGGGAGGGGCTGGAAGGGATCCCCAGGGATCACAGAATCTTAGAATGGGAGGGGCTGGTAGTATCATAGTATCATAGTATCAGTCAGGGCTGGAAGGGACCACAAGGATCATCTAGTTCCATAATGCCATAATTTGGTGGCATTATGGTGCACTGAGCCCCTGTGCCAAGCAAGGCCCTGTACTTCTGAAACTGTGAAGTGCCAGGCCACTGGATGTACACATCCCAATAGATTCTGTTATCTCTGTTACCCCTCTCCTCCCCCTGGCGGGAGGCAGGGCACCCCTAGTTATGGGGAACATGCCCACATGTGCAGTGAGCACAGTGTGCAGTGTTAGAACTGGAGCCACTGCTGGAGCTATTAGAGTTGTCCTGGGACACTGTGGGAGTAACAGCTACCCTTCTGGTATTGGTGCCTCGGGCTCTGCCACTTTGCAGTTCCCTCAGTCTCCTGAAAAGGTTAGCAGTTGGTTGCCCCCCCATCTGTTCATGTTCTCACCAAACTGATCACGCAGAGTTATCCAAATACTCCCACGTGACTGTTTGGATTTGGTCTGTTTTGGAGTGACCTCCTTGGAGGACGTCTATTCCTCACAGATGAAACTTGTATCCATCTGGGGGAAGAATTGGAATTATTTCCTTGTGTCAGTTGGGATATGGGATTTTTTAATTTCATCCTTCAGCTCCTTCATGCAATTCTTTATCTCACCTGACAGAGTGTCAATGGCTGAAACCAAAGAAACACGTGTCAGGCTATCCTCCAGTTGTCTCATCTGATCAGTGAGTTGGCCAACCGTAGGAGAGGCTCCGCCATAACTCCTTGCCACAATCCTGCTTGCCAGAATGTTTGCATAATTAGGAGGAGCAAGTTTGATGAGCTTTTTAGCAAGACCAGTTCTTACAGGAATTTCATCAGGATTCAGTCTCATCACAGTAGTAGTAGTATTGCTAAGGTTGGAAGAGACCTCAAAGATCATCGAGTCCAACCTGTCACCACAAACCCCATGACTAGACCATGGCAGCAAGTGAAAGGACATTGCTCCCCACAGAGAGCACTCCTGCCCACTGCAGGCTTGAACTCACGACCTTCCCAGTAAGAGTCTTAGGTGCTACCAACTGAGCCACATGTCTGCTCATGGCCACCATAGAGTACCTCTCTGACAGCAAATTCTCTCAGACCCTTTAATTCCCTCGTCTGTGGTAGTCCAGGGCTTAGGATTCCATGGGAGATCATCTCGGGAAGGCTATCTCATGAGAGCTGCCAGCGAAAGGCGTATCCACAGAGTAACCTTACCGAGAGTCCTGCCTAGCTGTCTATCAATTCCAGTATCCTTTGGAGAGTTCCAAGCTGAGCTGCTGACTCGCCTCCCACTATTAGCGCTGGTGCACCTGTATCGAAACACCGACCAAGCCAAGCTAGAACTGGCTCATTCTCTGCTCGGATGTAATCCTTCCGCACGTGTCTAAGTTCCTCACGTGGTGCTGCACAGTGCTGAATATCATCTGCCTCCTCCTCTGCCTCCTCTTCCTGAACTTGTTGTCCCCATAATCCTGCTGACACTCTCCTAAGGATCTATTTAGGCTCAGAAGCACCACCACTAGCTGCTGTCCTACCAGGGTCTGCAATTTGCCCTGCATCTCCATCTGATTCTATGACCTAAGCAGGACGTTTCCAACCCCTCCCATTCTATCATTCTATAACCTCAGGAGGTCCCTTCCAGCCCCTCCCATTCCATGATTCTATGACCACAAGAGGTCTCTACCAGCCCCTCCCAATCCAGGACCCTGGGGGTCCCATCCAGCCCCTTCAATTCCAGGATTCTCATAATCCTGGAGGTCCCTTCCAGCCCCTCCCTTTCTAAGATTCTGTGACCCCTGGAGGTCCCTTCGAGCCCCTCCCATTCTATACATCTCCAATTCCATGATTCTATGACTGCTTGGGGGACATTCCACAACCTCCAATTCCAGGATTCTGTGACCCCTGGAGGTCCCTTCCAGCCCCTCCCATTCTATACTTCTATGACCCCTGGAGGTCAATTCCAGCCCCTCCCATTCTATGATTCCTTAATCCCTGGAGGTCCCTTCCAGCCCCTCCCATTCAAAGCTTCTTGGACCTAAGGAGGTCCTTCCAGCCCCTCCCATTCTAAGGCTCTACGACCTCAGTAGCTCCCTTCCAGCCCCTCCCATTCTATGACCTCTGGAGGACCCTTCCAGCCCCTCCCATTCTATGATTCTTTGACCCCTGTATGTCCCATCCATCCCCTCCATATTCCAGGACTGTATGACCTCAGGAGGTCCCTTCCAGCCTTCCCATTCTGAGATTCTCTGACCTCAGTAGCTCCCTTCCAGCCCCTCCCATTCTATGACCTCTGGAGGTCCCTTCCAGCCTCTCCCATTCTGAGATTCTCTGACCTCAGAAGCTCCCTTCCAGCCCCTCCCATTCTCTCATTCTATGACCTGAGGAAGCCCCTTCCAACCCCTCCCATTCTAGGGTACTATGACCTCAGGAGGTCTCTTCCAGCCACTCCCAATCCAGGATTCTATGTCCCCTGTTGGTCTTTTCCAGCCCCTCCCATTCTAGGATTCTCTGACCTCTGGAGGTCCCTTCCAGCCCCTCCCATTCTCTCATTCTATGACCTGAGGAAGCCCCTTCCAACCCCTCCCATTTTAGGGTACTATGACATCAGGAGGTCTTTTCCAGCCCCTCCCATTCTATGATTCTATGACCCCTTGAGGACCCTTCCAGCCCCTCCCATTCTATGATTCTATGACCTAAGAAGTCCCTTCCAGCCCCTCCCAGTCTATGATTCTATTAACCCTGGAGGTCCCTTCCAGCCTCTTAATACCATGACTCTAAGACCTAAGGAAGTCCCTTCCAGCCCCTCCCATTTCTGATTCTGTGACCCCTGGAGATCCCTTCCAGCCCCTCCCATTTCTGATTCTGTGACCCCTGGAGGTCCCTTCCAGCCCTCCCATTCTAAAACTGCAGCATATCCTTTCCAGCCCTGCCCATTCTAAACTTCTAGGACCCCTGGAAGCCTGTGCCAGCCCCTCCCAGTTCAGGATTCTATGACCACTGGAGGTCTCTTCCAGCCCCTCACAATTCAGGAATCTCTGACCCCTGGAGGTCCTTTCCAGCCCCTCCCATTCTTGGACCCTATTACCCCTGGAAGTCCCTTCCAGCCCCTCCCATTGTAAGCTTCTGGGACCCCTGGAATCCAGTTCCAGCCCCTCCCATTCTGTGATTCTTTGACCCCTGGAGGTCCCTTCCAGCCCCTCCCATTCTAAGATTCTATGACCCTGGAGGTCCCTTCCAGCCCCTCCTATTCTATGATTCTATGATCCCTGCAGATCCCTTCCAGCCCCTCCCATTCTAAGCCTCTAGGACTCCTAGAATCCCGTTCCAGCCCCTCCCACTCTATCATTCTATGACCTGAGGAAGTCCCTTCCATCCCTTCCCATTCTAAGATTCTATGACCCCTGGAAGCCCCTTCCAGCCCCTCCGATTCTAAGATTCTACGACCCCTGGTGGACCCTTCTAACACCTCTCATTCCAGGACTCTAAGACCCCTGGAGGTCCCTTCCAGCCCCTCCCATTCTAAGATACCATGACCTAAGGAGTTCCATTCCAGCCCCTGCCATTCTTAGATTCTATGTCTCCTGGAGGTCCCTTCCAGCCCCTCCCATTCCTCGATTCTATGACCCCTGGATGCCCCATCCAGCCCCTCCATAGTACCATAGGGTACTATGACCTCAGGATGTTCCTTCCAGCCCCTCCAATTCTAAGATTCTCTGACCCCTGCAGGTTCCTTCCAGCCCTCCCATTCTAGGATTCTATGACCTCTGGAAGTCCCTGGAGAAGAGAAGGCTCCCAGGTGACCTCATTGTGGCCTTCCAGGATCTGAAGGGGGCTACAGGAAGGCTGGGGAGGGACTTCTCAGCCTCTCAGGGAGTGATAGGACTAGGGGGAATGGACTGAAGCTGGAGGTGGGGAGGTTCAGGCTGGAGGTGAGGAGGAAGTTCTTCCCCATGAGAGTGCTGAAGCCCTGGAATGGGTTGTCCAGGGAGGTGGTTGAGGCCCTGTCCCTGGAGGTGTTTAAGCCCAGGCTGGATGAGGCTGTGGGCAGCCTGATCTAGTGTGGGGTGTCCCTGCCCATGGCAGGGGGGTTGGAACTAGATGATCCTTGTGGTCCCTTCCAACCCTGACTGATACTATGATGCAATGATACTTTGATACTTCCAGCCTCTCCCATTCTAAGATTACAGTATCACAGTCTCACAGTATCACCAAGGTTGGAAGAGACCTCGAAGATCATCGAGTCCAACCTGGCACCACAGACCCCATGACTAGACCATGGCACCAAGTGCCACATCCAATCCCCTCCTGAACACCTCCAGGGACGGTGACTCCACCACCTCCCTGGGCAGCACATCCCAATGATGAATGACTCTCTCGGTGAAGAACTTTCTCCTCACCTCCAGCCTAAACTTCCCCTGGTGCAGCTTGAGACTGTGTCCCCTTGTTCTGGTGCTGGTTGCTAGAGAGAAGAGGCCAACCCCTTCCTGGCTACAACCTCCCTTCAGGGAGTTGGAGAGAGCAATGAGGTCTCCCCTGAGCCTCCTCTTCTCCAGGCTAAGCAACCCCAGCTCCCTCAGCCTCTCCTCACAGGGCTGTGCTCAAGGCCTCTCCCCAGCCTTGTTGCCCTTCTCTGGACACCTTCAAGTCTCTCAATGTCCTTCTTAAACTGAGGGGCCCAGAACTGGACACAGGATTCAAGGTGTGTCCTAACCAAAGCAGAGTACAGGGCACAATGACCTCCCTGCTCCTGCTGGCCACACTGTTCCTAATGCAGGCCAGGATGCCCTTGGCCTTCTTGGCCACCTGGGCACACTGCTGGCTCATGTTCAGGCGGCTGTCGATCAGCACCCCCAGGTCCCTCTTGGTTTGGCAGCTCTCAGCCACTCTGACCCCAGTCTGTAGCTCTGCATGGGGTTGCTATGGCAAATCCCTCCCCGTCTAAGCCCCTCCCATTCTAAGATTCTGGGACCCCTGGAAACCCATCCAGCCCCTCCCATTCTATGACCCCTGGAGATCCCTTCCAGCCCCTCCCATTGAATGATTCTATGACCTCAGGAGGTCCGTTCCAGCCCCTCCCAGTCCGTCATTCTATGTCCCCTGGAGATCCCTTCCATCCCATCCCATTCTGTGATTCCTTGACTCATGGAGGTCTATTCCAGCACCTCCCATTCTGTAATTCTTGACCCCTGGAGGTCCCATCCAGCTCCTCCCTTTCTAAGCTTCTAGGACCCCTAGAAGCCCCTTCCAGCCCCTCCCATTCTCAGATTCTATGACTCCTTGAGGTCCCTTCCAGCTCCTCCCATTCTAGGATTTTATGACCCCTGGAGCTCCCTTCCACCCCCCCCAGTCTAAGATTCCATGACCGAAGGAGTTCCCTTCCAGCTCCTCCCATTCTTAGATTCTATGTCCCCTGGAGTTCCCATACAGCCCCTCCCATTCTAAGATTCTATGACCTAAGGAAGTCCCTTCCAGCCCCCTCCCATTCTATCATTCTATGACCTCTGGAAGTCCCTGGAGAAGAGAAGGCTCCCAGGTGACCTCATTGTGGCCTTCCAGGATCTGAAGGGGGCTTACGGGAAGGCTGGGGAGGGACTGCTCAGGCTCTCAGGTAGTGAAAGGACTCGGGGGGATGGAATGAAGCTGGAGGTGGGGAGATTCAGGCTGGAGGCGAGGAGGAAGTTCTTCCCCATGAGAGTGCCTGGAATGGGTTGTGCAGGGAGGTGGTTGAGGCCCTGTCCCTGGAGGTGTTTAAGCCCAGGCTGGATGAGGCTGTGGGCAGCCTGCTCTAGTGTGGGGTGTCCCTGCCCATGGCAGGGGGGTTGGAACTAGATGATCCTTGAGGTGCCTCCAACCCTGATGGATACTATGATACAATGATACTATGATACTACCAGACCCTCCCAGCTCTGTATCCATCTAGTGGTCACCCATCACACCCATGTGTCACCAGCCTGGAGACCAGGATGTGGGGCGGGACAGTGTCGAAGGCTTTGCTCAGGGCCAGGGAAACCACGTCTGTGGCTCGCCCCTCAGCTATTAATGTTGTCACCGGTTCATAGAAGGCCGCCAGGTCTGTCAGGCAGGATTTGCCCTTGGCGAAGCCACGCTGACTGCTCCCAATCCCAGTATACACTGTTCATATCGTGCTTTTTGGTACTGTAGGTCACCAGGCTGAATGCATAAGCCACTGTATTGGATCTGTATTTGTATAAGGCAGAATCCACAATGTAGCCCTCAGGAAAGGGCATCTATGGCCCCAGATCAATCTGTCCCATAGGGCCAGGGGGTGGAATGTCATGGTAGGGCCAAACGGCCCCAGCACAAACTCAGACAGACCCTCGTGCCTAGATATGGTCCCCGACTCCTCCTCCTCCTGCAGAAAGTCGGGGTAACGCAGGAGAAGGAGCAAAGGGGACAGGACCATGCGTGTCCGGTAAAACAACCCTGTGTCTAGGCTAAAGGCACGTGTCCTGGCCACTGCTCCTGCCTGACCAGGCCTATGTTGCTGCCTTTTATGGCCACAACCTGGCAGAAGCCCTTCTCCTTGGGCAACTGTGTGCTGGCTTCAGTTGCCCTATTGGCCCAATCGACTCTCACAAAAGATTTGTATACAGGCTGACTTCCAGATGCCTTGCCTTGCTTGAACCTACTTGGCCCTGTCAGTGCTGCTGTGCCTCCCTCAGCAATGCAGGCTCTGACTGCCCACCCAGCATATGCCTGCTGGCTCAGCTATAGGAGTCACTCGCCACAGCCAGGTTGGACATGCTTCAAGTCTGTTTTGTCTGGGACAAGGCTAGAACCTATAGGGACCTCCTGTGCTCCTTGCTGAGGCTAGTGACAGCTCTGGATGTTCACCTGAGTGTCATCTCCTCTTTGTGACATGATGGCTTCAGTGGATTGCCTTTCTCCAGTAGCCAGTGAGCATTGCCTCTTCCCCAGCTGTGGGTCCCGTTCCGCAACACGACTGCTGCTGCACCCGTGGGAGGCTCCCTTCTTGCAGGATATGAGACAAACCCTTCTGAAGAGCCAGTGAAAAGCTCTGCTAAGGAATTCATTCCCCAGAGGTCAGGCGAGTCCGAGCGCTACCTGTTCCCGAGGGCTCGAGTCCCATCATCAGCTGTTCACAGCAAAAGCACCACCTGTGCTCTGTGGGAGCCTCACGAGGGGCCTGGGACACGCCTGGCAGGTGAGCGGATTTCCCTCCTGATGGAGACCAGCAAGAACCTTCCCAGTGCAGGCAGGAGAGAAGGTGTGGGTGCAGGGCAAGTGCTGGGCAGCGCTGTGGAAGCTGTCAGACTGCTAGAGAGCTAAATCAAAGAAGAATGGCAATCAAAGCCCCAAGGAAATGCTTTTGGGTGGCCGTGCAGCCTTGGCCAACCCTCTGCTCTTCTGGCAAACTACAGGTGGCTTTACGCAGCTGTGTGCAGCCAGTGCCTTCCCAATAGGCCTCAGCGTGGCATGGAAGTTGAGCTGCTGGAGTAGAGAGCAGCTGACCTCTTGGAGGAAGGCTGTGAGGGCCTGGCAGGCCTGCCGGGCTCTTCTGCCAATGCAGAGGCTCTGCGGAAGAGCAGGCAGAGAGGGTCCAGAAGAGAACCAGCTCAGTGGCAGCGCTTTGCCTTTCTCTCCTGGTCTGCTGTCCCTGGGACGACATGAGGTCTAGCCCCAGCCAGAACAGGCGGTGCTCTTCAGGGGGCTTGCAATGTGAGCTCGGAGGCGCTACCGAGACAGAGCTGCCCAAAGAGCTGCGGTCATGCACAGGCTTGCTCTGAACTGAGCTGCTTGCTCCCTTGGCACCGTTCCCCTCTGCCCACCTCTATCTGATAGAGCTCCAGCCTTCTGCTTTTCGTAGTGCCAGTGCAATAGAGAGCTGGAGAAGGCATGGCAATTGCTGGGCAGGGCCTTGCTATTTCCCTTTGGCCTGGGCACAGGGTAGCTCCTTTCTGCTCTCCAGGCTAATGCAGCGGAGCAGCATTGAGTGCAACAGGCAACACGCGTGCGTCAGTTTGGGCAACAAGAGCACACGGCAGCGATTACGTTTCCAAAGGTCTGCTTTCCAGATGCTCTCTCCAGGGCACTAATGTCTTTGCAAAAGCATTTACTGACATCAACCCCCTGGCCAGAATAACTTGGTCTGGGGGTGTTGCTGGCGTCCCCAGCACTCGTACGTCCCCCAGTGATGACCAGCATCAGGTTTCCGCAGAGTGACTACAGCACACACATTCCTGTCTTTTATCACCTTGAGGAAGGATGTGTGACAGGACCAGTGGAGACGTGACTAGGCCTCTGGATTCCACGCTCGTGGTTTCCAGCCCCATCGATCCAGCCTGTGCAGATCCCCCTGAGGAGCCTTTCTACCCTCCAACAGATCAGCTCTCCCTCCCACTGCCTCCCAAACTGCCCCACAGTCCCTTGCAGCTTCCTATCCCATGAAGGGAAGGCTCACACTGGCCTCTGGAAGGCAGTTGGTTGCCATGCAGAAAGGCCATTTCCGTTGTGACTGCTCAGCATGCGCTCCTGCTGCATTTTGCGGTGGAGGCAGCACAGCACCCAAGCACTACGGAGGTCAGGACAAAAGGGTGGCCACCTGCCACATTTAGGTACCATCCTGAGGTCCTGTGCTGTGACCCAGACACCAAGTGCATCTGAGAGGATGGGATGCCAGAGCCTCGGCCAGGCTCAGGGGTCCCTTCTGTCCCCTGTAGTGGGCAGCCCAGAGCCAGAGCCAGAGCCAGAGCCAGTGCCGTGGGTGCAGCCTTGCTGGCACGGTGCATAGGAAGGGGAGCCTTTGGCGAGCTGCTGGCAGTGCTCCACATGCCAGGGCCAGGAGCAGAGAGCTGCCTTGGCCAGCGCTGGGGCGCTGGAGTGGCGCTGCCTGAACAGCACCCTTTGGCCACCCTCGAGAACTGTCCCAGGGGATCTGGCATTTGACTCTGCCCTTGCTGCCCTCTTACAGGGGTGCCAAGGGCACGGGCCCCTGCCTCAGCGCTTCACATCGGCCCCTGTGAGGTGCTGACTGTGTCAGAGAGGGGGGCAGGTGGCTGAGGGCGTGGTGCACGCGGGCCAGCAGTGATGACGTCACAGTGGTCGTGGTGATTTCATGGCCATGACGTCACAGCAGTCACTGGCACAGGCGAGGGGGAGAGCCTACAAAAGGCAGCGCAGGGCTCAGTTCCTGCATCCTTGCGACTTGGTGAGGTAAGGAGAGGGCGGGAGAGGGAAGGGGCTGCCAAGGCAGGAGGGGAGCCGCAGGGGAGCCCCTGCACCTCAGGCCTCTGGGGCTGTGCTCCAAGCTCACTGGCATGTCTTGCTTCTCAGAGTCAGCAGAGGAGCATTTGGAGGAGACGGCTCAGCACTGCTGGGACAGCAACTCTCCAAGAGCTCACCCTTGACGTGTGCCTTGTCTGCAAGGAAGGAGGAGACGCTCGACGAGATGGAGCGTGGTGAGCAAAGTTATCCCCTTGGCAGCCTGTCCCAGGGAGTACTGCTTAGAGGGGTCAGCAGAGCATAGGGCTGAGAGAGGAAGGACAGAGGGAGGCAAAGAGCTCCCCAGAGTGCCCCAGGGCACAGCCCCTCCTTTCCTCAGCAAGCAGGGCTCAGGCCTGACCAGTGGGCACCTGCTGGGGCACCCTGTGCCTCCATGCTGATCTCCAAGCCCTGCAGCTCTGCCCATCAGCCAGCCAGGCAGGAACAGAGCAGGCGCTTGGGGACACTCCCTCAGGGACACTTCCCCCAGCCCTACAGAAGTGCTCCTTCCCATTGGTGTTTGCTCTCTCCTCTCCAGCATGCATTCTGTGCCGTCAGGCAGAGGCTGACGCGGATTTCTGTGGAGAAATCCTGAATGAGCAAGGAGTCCCTGCCCATGTCTTTTGCCTGGTGAGTTCCCCGGGGGCTGCCTCCCGTTTTCCTGCAGGCACTCCCTGCCACACTCTCCTCAATGGCTCCCTGTCTCTTCCCTTCTGCAGTTTTTTGCCAACGAGGTTTCTCCAATAGTGGACGCGGAAGAAGGAGAGGTGCAATTTCTTGCGGAGGAGATTCAACGTGCACTTGAGCAGGGAGCACAGAAGGTGAGGGCATGACAAAATCGCTGAGGTTGGTGCCAGGAGAGTGCTGTGGCAGCTTAGCCCACAGCTTGGGCTAGAATTCCTGGCCCTTCCAGACAGCTCTTTTGACCTTCCAGACTTTTGAGTCTTGCTGCCAGCATCTCCAGAGAGGCTCCTGCACAGGAATTGTGCCTGCCAAAGGGATCTGTGGGCTGTGACCCAGCAGCACCCCGACCCCGAGGCACGGGGAGCCTCCTGCAAAGGCCCCCAGGCTGACAGAAGTTGCTCTGCCATTAACAGGAGTGCTGTGTCTGCCATCAGAATGGGGCCACCATCACCTGCAGTGAGACAGGCTGTGATGTCAGCTTCCATCTCCCCTGTGCCACACGGGGTGGCTGTACCACCCAGTACTTTGGACACTACAGGTAAGGGCAGCTGGCCCGCACAGGGAGGCTTCCCACCTTCATTCCTCTGCCTGCCAGCTTCAGGCACAGAAGCAAGCAACTCATGGGGACACCTCCCACTACCCAAAGAAGAGCTCTGAGGCTCCTTCAGACATCTTCACCCTTCCTTGCTTGTCACAAACCCTAAAACTGATATGCATAGCCATAACCCTAACCCTAACGCTAACCCTAACCCTCACCCTAAGCCAGTACTTTCCCTAGTGCGCTTAAGTCCTCTCCCCTTTCCTCCAGCACTATGAAAGGGCCTGACCCTTGTCTCCTCGCCCATGATGGCTCTTTCCTCTTCTCCCCAGGGCCTTCTGCAGGGAACACCCCCCACGTCAGGAAGTGGAGGCGGTTCCAGAGCAGGACACCGCCTGCCTCATCTGCACGGATCCTGTGGACAACCAAACCTCCTACAGGACCATGGTGTGCCCGGCGTGTCAGCACGCATGGTTCCATCGGGAGTGCATCCAGGTAGGAGCCCATCCCTGGCTCCCAGGAGAGCACAGGTGCTCAGCAGCACCAGGACCCAACTCACGCTCTTCACATGTCTCCTGCAGGGACAAGCTCTGAATGATGGCCTCTTGAGATTCCAGTGCCCAGTGTGTAGGGATCGGGATGCATTTCTGCCAGAAATGCTCAGCATGGGCATCCGAATCCCCTTCAGGTTGGTGTCCTTCCATCCACCTCACAAGGCAGGAAGGAGCAAGCACTGTGCTGCCCCAGGGCCTGCCCCTGCAGCCCTGGCTCTCTGCTCTCTCGGGAGTCCTTGCTCCAGCGTCACGGAGGAGCTGGAAACAGGGCAGGACTGGGCAAACAAGGATGTCCTGCATCCGCCTTATGTCAGGATGGCAGCAGGGACTCATCAGTATTCCTTTCTCTACCAGGCTGTCATTCTGGGATGACCAGGAGGATATAGAAGAACTACTTCAGAGGCACAGCCGCTGCGATGCCAGCGAGTGCCTATGCCCAGAAGGCAGGGAGCAGGCAGAGCAAGAAGGGTAAGTTGTCAAAGCTGCACCGTGGGGCTCTACTTTGTGCAGGATCCCTCTCTGGCTAAGGCCTCAGAGCAGAAGCACTAGGAGCAAAAGCTCTGCCAGATGGTCCAGTGCTACACTCGGTGTGTCCTCACAGCCATGAACCCTTTTCCTTCCCCAGGCCCTGGCAACTGCTGTTATGCAGCTCCTGTGCTGCTGAGGGCACCCACAGGCGATGCTCCCATCTGAGGCCCAGCACCAACAGCTGGGAGTGCAGCAGCTGTGCTGGCCCCAGCAGAGGTAAGAGGCAAAGCACTCAGCTGCTCCCCACCCCACCCGCGATGGTGTGCTGGCAGCAGTGACCAGGCTGAGCTTGGCTGAGCCTCTCTTCTGCGGGAGGGCTGGTGGCACTGCACAGGCCTGTGCTGCCACAGAGCTGGCGGCTGTGCCCTTGACCCTTCTGCTTTCCTTTACAGCCTCCAGGGGCAGCCTGGAGCTTCCTGACCCGGATGCCCCTAGCCAGGCGGCAGCTGTGGCATCCTCCAGCCAGGCGCGGCTTGTGCCATCCCGCGACTCAACGGTCCGGTCCAGCAGCCGTCGGCACAGGAGGAAGCGACGTGCCTCCCACCTGCAGCGTCAGGATGAAGCTCCTCCTTGTAGGCGGCCCAGAACACAGCGTGGCAGATCCCGCAGGGCAAGAGCAAACACCGAGAGCAGTACCTCCACAGAGGGGCTGCAGGAGGAGCCATCGTGCAGCTCGCTGGACTCGCAGACCAGCAGCCCCAGTAGCTCCACAGAGACATCATCAGGAGAGCGGGGCAGCTCCCCAGTGCGTGAGACTGGCAGCCGGTCCAGCAGCCGTCGGCACAGGAGGAAGCGACGTGCCTCCCACCTGCAGCGTCAGGATGAAGCTCCTCCTTGCAGACGGCCCAGAACACAGCGTGGCAGATCCCGCAGGGCAAGAGCAAACACCGAGAGCAGTACCTCCACAGAGGGGCTGCAGGAGGAGCCATCGTGCAGCTCGCTGGCCTCGCAGACCAGCAGCCCCAGTAGCTCCACAGAGACATCATCAGGAGAGCGGGGCAGCTCCCCAGTGCGTGAGACTGGCAGCCGGTCCAGCAGCCGTCGGCACAGGAGGAAGCGACGTGCCTCCCACCTGCAGCGTCAGGATGAAGCTCCTCCTTGCAGACGACCCCGAAGACGCCCTGGGAGACCCTGCAGGGCAAGAGCAAACACCGAGAGCAGTACCTCCACAGAGGGGCTGCCGGAGGAGCAGACCCGCAGCCCAAGGACCACCAGAGAGACACCATCCGGAGAGCGGGGCAGCTCCCCAGTGCCTGAGCCTGCCAGCCCGTCCAGCAGCCCTGGGCCTGTGCGGGTGCGTGCTAGGTCCCCCCGGCAGCGTCGAGAGGAAGCTGCTCCCTACAGCCCACCCCAACCCAGAAGGCGCCGCAGAAGGAACAACCGTGCAGCATCTCCAAGTGTTGGCCCTGATCCCCCTGCACCGCCTCCACAGTAGAGGTGGGTTTGAATTTCTACACTGGCAGATTCCACGCTCCTTTGCCTCTCCCTCATTCTCTTCTCCCTTTCTCGGGAGCAGCATTAGGAGCTGGGCCCAGGGGCTGGGAGCACCTTGCCCACACCTCCTCCTTGCTGGCTGCCCTTGCCCAGCTGCGCAGCACCATGGACGGGGACTGTGTGCTTTGGTCCTTGCTGGCCCCACAGCCTTCTCCAGCATCGGGGATCCCTGCTGCTTTTGCCCACCTTGAGAGCTAGCCAGCATGGCCCAGGCATCGCTGCTGTGCCTCTCCCATCAATGCAGTCCTTGTGTGAGGGAACATTCTATGGGCTTAGCCCAGAAGCCAGGAAAGAAGCCCAGCACTTCCAGACAGCTCTGGGACAAATGTCTTGCTCCCATCAGCTCCAGAGAGGGGCCTGCACAGGACTGTTGTCTGCCAGGTGGATCTGTGGGCTGCGCCTCAGCTGTGGCCACATCCACAGGTGCCTTCCTACCTTCATTCCTCTGCCTGCCAGCTTCTCCCCCGGTCCTTCTGCAGGCAGCACCACCCACATCAGGAAGTGGAGGCAGTTCCAGAGTGGCACAGAATCAAGCAGGATGTACAAGGAAATGTGTTTTGCGAGAACTGGGGGGTGTACCAACAGTCTTGGATTTAGACTGGGCAACACAGAACTGCAAGAATCCGGAGCGCAGTTCCCAAACGCTGGCCGAGAGCGCTGGCCAGCCCTGCAGCCTCCATGCTGTGGTCACGGGCACCTGCATCGTACTGTGCGAGAGGAATGTCAAAGTTACGACCAGCAATTCCTCCTCGGCAGAGAAATGATGGAGGCAGAATCAGAGGCTTTCTAATGAGTGCTGCAAATGAAGTCGACTGCCTCCTTCAGAGGAGTCGCAGAGGCAGAAAGCAATTCTGTTCCTGCCCTGAGGAAAAGGCAACTGCCCGCATCGTTCGAAAGCGGACCGATCCCGCCCGCGCAGCAGCCGCCCTGAGGAATGCCTTTGAAACTGCTGTCGCCGCCCGCTGCCAGCACGGAGTCGCAGAAGCCTGCGAGCGATCGCCGCTCGCCTCGACCCGGGACCGTGCCGCCTGAAACTGAAAGTACAAAAGGCACCGAAACCATCGCCATCAATCCCGCGGGCCATCGCCAGCCCGAAGGTGCTGGTCCGGAGCTTGCCGAGTGGCTGGCTGGCACAGCTCACCGTCCGGGACGCGCTGAGGAATGTTCTGGTGGCCACGGAGGTGCTGCTTTGGTTCTCCATCGGGGATATCATAGGCAAAGGGCGGCCTGACTGGCTGCAATGTCTGAAAACTCCTCCCGCTCTCCTTGTTGCTGTGGTCCCGAGTCTGCAACCGAGTCTGTGAAAATAAAGCTAGGATTGTTTCTTAAAACAAACAAACAAACAAACACCAAACAAACAAAACACCAAACAAAAAAAACCCCAAACTAATAACCAAAAAAAACACAGGCCAGACCTTGATTACTGTGTCCAGTACTGGGCCCCTCAATTTAAGAAGGACATTGAGACACTTGAAGGTGTCCAGAGAAGGGCAACAAGGCTGGGGAGAGGCCTTGAGCACAGCCCTGTGAGGAGAGGCTGAGGGAGCTGGGGTTGCTTAGTCTGGAGAAGAGGAGGCTCAGGGGAGACCTCATTGCTCTCTACAGCTACCGGAAAGGTGGTTGTAGCCAGGAAGGGGTTGGTCTCTCCTCTCAGGCAACCAGCACCAGAACAAGCGAACACAGTCTCAAGCTGCACCAAGCGAAGTTTAGGCTGGAGGAGTGGAGAAAGTTCTTCACGGAGAAAGTCATTTGCCATTGGGATGTGCTGCCCAGGGAGGTGGTGGAGTCACCGTCCCTGGAGGTGTTGAAGAGGGGACTGGACGTGGCACTTGGTGCCATGGTGTAGTCATGAGGTCTGTGGCAACAGGTTGGGCTCAATGATCTTTGAGGTCTCTTCCAACCTTGGTGATACTGTGAGACTGTGATGCTTCTATTTCCCTGGGAGTGTCAGAGCCCCTCACAAGATGTTGGAAGGAATCTCAAGTGAAAAGGATAGTGCTTCAAGCTTTGAATGAAAGCAGCAGCCAGGAAAAGCAGCTCTATGGTAGAAACCTCAACGGAAGGCAGAGGCGAGTCTGCTCTCCTGCTCCAGCCTTCAAAGACAGCTGCTTCAGCTTTGCCAGTTTGCCTGGCAAGGGAGAGCATTCTCCCTCACCTCCATATCGAGGAAGGCTGTCTCTCAGGCACAGAGCCCCGTTTACATCTGGGGGGTGGGAAATTGAAAAGCCCCATGGCCACTTTGATTAATTCAGTGTCACACTGGAGACACAGCCATCAACAGTCAGGGGGTGCTTAACTGGAAAAGCACCAAAGGATTGGGCTCCGAGCGTATGCTGCTCTCCAGTGTTTGTGTTAACACTTTGTTCATGGCTACGTGGTTTGTGTGGTTTGTATACACTGTTCATAGCGTGCTTTTTGGTATTGTAGGTCACTGTGCTTAATGCATAAGCCACTGTATTTGATATGTGTTTGTAGGAGCCAGAATCCACATGCTTTGAGATCTTCTGATTGAAGTTGTTATGCAAGTGAAAAATCACCCTGTCTGCAAGGAGGGGTAGAGACAGCCCGGGAAACCAGACAAACAACTTTTGGATTGCAGTACTGAGTTCCTAGCATGCTGCCTGTACTGCTTAACCTATTGTGAGTGGCTGTGCGTTGAGCAGGGCCCCATCTTAATCTCGGCCATACGTTCTGATTGCGTTCAAAGGGAGGGGATGAGTGAAAACTAACTTACGGGGTTAGTGTCAGTCCTCTCAACAGAACCTTCCAGGGGAGAACATCCCTAATGGGCTGAACACATCCCACAGGTCACACACAGCTGGGGAGGGCTATCGCACAGCAAGGGTTGTCAACAGCCGAACAGCAACTTTCGGTAATCTCCAGGGAACAGTCTGGGGTATTAGCACGAATTCTGCTGCTGTCTGAAGTAGAGACTGGAAGAAGAATGGCTGTTTTCTCATGTAAATGCCACTGTAAGACGGCAAGAGTTGATCTTCACCCAGCTGAGGATCCCAACATAGGATTGTGATAAATGGAATGATAATTCGTGTCAATTAGATGATTCTGATTAAAGCAAAAGCAGAGGCGTGAATGATGAGACGAGGGTCAGACACTGGGCACTTACATATGTAACTGGGGTGAAATTCCTTTTAGGCCTCATTATAATTAGTTGTTTATGATGAATTTGACTTGTTTTAGTATAGAGTAAGATTTTAGGATTTATGCTAAGCTGCTGTTGTTTTACTTGCTTTAATGTATGTATACTAATGCCCTAGTGAAATGTTAGGAATTAACAGCTAATAATTGAAGTATAAGAAATAATAAGTTCTGTAAGGATGGGAAAGGAAGAGAAGTTCTTCGAGGATGAGAAAGGAAGAGAAGTTGCTACAGAAGACCTGAACACAAAGGACGATTGCTGAGAGTCAACAGAACCTAGGTGAAGCCCCATCCCTGGGAAAGGACATTGGTTGTAACACCAGAACGAAAAAGGCACAGTCCCAAGGACTTAGCACACAACCCACCGGCTGTGCTGACTAGAGGATTACTTCATTGAAAGACCACCAGAAGGACAAACTAATTGAAATAAGGCCACCTTTGTGTGCATATGTATTAAGGGTAGAATATTGAAGGGGTAGGTAGAAAGCGGTTAGCGTGCATTGTAGCACCCAGCGCGGTTTTGCATGTCTCTTATCACTTTAAAATTGCTCTTTTCAAATTACAACTGTATTCATTTGACTTTAATTGGCTCGGTCAGTGTAACAGGACCATGGCAATTGTAAGTGGTTGTGTAACGCCAAGGCAGTGATGAAGCTAAACGAGGCCGGGCGAAACCGCTGCGAGTGCTACAGTCTGTGGTGCTGCGGTGCTTGCGTTAACCGCGGTGGGGTAAAGTGGAGCTCCTGCGGTGTCTCGACTCCTCTCAAGCTGCTTGCGCTTTCCCCTTGCTTTTGTCCCGCCTCGCCCCCGAGGCGAGGGCAGCGCAGGCCGGCGCCCCGCGTCCCGGCCAAGGCCTCTGTTGCTGCGCATGCTCGGGGCGGGACGTGCTCGCGGCTCCCGCCCCCCAGCCCCGGCCTGCACAGCGCCCGGCCCCGGTTACTCGAGCTGCTGCCCCAGGCGGCTGCTGTGAGGAGCGGGCGCTGCGGGGAGTCGCCCGAGGAGGAAGGCGCATCGGGAAGCGTGGGGAGAGAAAGCAACGGGTGCAGGGCCAGGAGAAGGGTGAAGGGGAGCCCCAGTCGTACCCAGACGGCGGCCGCAGCCCTGCGGCCCCCAGCGCGTCCCGTGCCAGGAGCTCCTGTGCGTGGCTCGCCGCGGCGGCCCGGCGGGTGTGCTGCCTCTGGGTAACACTGGTCTGTAAAGCGTTTATAGCTATATAAAGACTGTATAGATTGATGATAGCAGAGTTCTCCGGATGCCCTGCTGGCAATGCTGTGCAGCATTACTACTGTGAAAGACCAGTGAGATGTTAAGTGTTGTGTGTTGGTGGAAGTAAAGACCCCCCGGCCATATTCTCGCAAGCAGAAATGTGCCAGTATGAAATTTTAAGTAGATAATGGGGATTATTCTTGCAGGCAGGTTAAAAATGTGCGACCGATGCTTTAGGAGATGGATGATACATCAGATAGTTGTCTTGAAGTTGCTACAGCGGAAAAGACAGGTGGAGAGCAGACACCAGCTTCCTCGGAAAGACTAGTTAGAGAGGCCAAGAATGGGGACCCAGAAGAGAAACCTCTGCTTTCCGAAGCTGCAGGTACTGTGCAGTGCACAGGGTGTAGAGAGGAGGACTGGAAGGGGCAGTCTTCTCTGCAGCCGTCAAGGATGGAACAGAAGCTGCCAAGTTGAGCACAGTGTGAATCACCTTGCGAAGGACGAGGCAACGAAGTGACCAGAAATAAGGGGCAGGATGTACTTGAGCCGGATGCCTCATTCAGTGCATCGTCCGAGAGCGTGTCTCTTGTTACCCGTGACAGTGCTCCTACTTTACTTGAAAGAAGAGATTCATCAAGAGAGGGACAAACATCTCAAACCTGGGTCCTGTCAGAGGATATGGCAAGTGGAACAGGAACAGGTAAAGAAGTAACAAAGGAGTTGGACATGAAAGCTTTAAAAAGATGGTTTGTTTTTTCCCCTGCAACTTGACCATGGCTTCTTGCACACCCCTCACCCTCATTCTCTGCATGTTTACTGGATGCTGGTGTTGCAATGACTTTTCAAAATCTCATAAAAACATGCTTGAAAAGACCAGGAAGAAGCAAAAGAAGAAAAACTGAGAAGGGAGTATGAAGACTGAACCCTAAAACAAAAGAGGATTTTGAGGTACTGTCCCATGCTGTGGAATGTAAGTTGTCTTTTTTTCTCTTGTAAAGCAATGCTCTTAAATCTGCAGAAGAGTTTGTTGAAGAAAACTCTCCTTGTTTTGACATATTTCAATAGATGCTTCCTTGATTCTTTTGACTTACAGTGGAATTTCTTCCGTTTTAAAAGAATTATTTGACTTTAATATTCTTCTTGAAGCAGAAAAAGCCTTTATTCTGTGTAAGCACTGTTTAGCAATAACTGCAACATCCTTATGCTATCAGCTATGTTTTCAGTACAAATACAGCACATGGCACTACACAAACCATTAAAAATAAAATTAGCTTCATACCAGCCAAAAACTAGCCCACCTTTATATGAAACCATCAGCTTGTTGAATAATGGTATTTGATAATCTTTGGCCTTTTTTTCCTCATTCATCTCTAATGTTAAGGTCAACTCGAGGAGGAGGCAGTGGGTTTTTATAGCAGAATTACTTTAATCTTTTTACTCTATATTTAGGATGCTGAAGATAATACCATAAAGACCTACCACTTATCATTTAATGCAGACATTTTTAATAATGAATTAAGTATTTTCCCCAGACGACACCAAACTGGGGGCAGGAGTTGATCTGCTGGAGGGCAGAGAGGCCTTGTAGGGGGACGTCGAGAGGCTGGACAGATGGGCAGAGGCCAAGGGCAGGAGATTGAACACATCCAAGTGCCAGGAGCTGCACATTGGCCACAGCAACCCAGGCAGTGCTACAGGCTGGGGTCAGAGTGGCTGAGAGCAGCCAGGCAGAGAGGGACCTGGGGGTGCTGGTTGATGGTAGGCTGAACATGAGCCTGCAGTGTGCCCAGGCAGCCAAGAGGGCCAGTGGCATCCTGGCCTGCATCAGGAAGAGTGTGGCCAGCAGGAGCAGGGAGATCATTGTGCCCCTGTCCACTGCACTGGTTAGGCCACAGCTTGAGTCCTGTGTCCAGCTCTGGGCCCCTCAGTTTAGGAAAGATGTTGACTTGCTGGAAGGTGTCCAGAGAAGGGCAACAAAGTTGGTGAGGGGTTTGGAACACAGCCCTGTGAGGAGAGGCTGAGGGAGCTGGGGTTGCTTAGCCTGGAGAAGAGGAGACTCAGGGGAGACCTTCTTGCTCTCTCCAACTCCCTGAAGGGAGGTTGTAGCCAGGCAGAGGTTGGTCTCTTCTCCCAGGCACCCAGCTCCAGAACAAGAGGACACAGTCTCAGGCTGCACCAGGGCAGGTTTAGGCTGGAGGTTAGGAAGAAGTTCTACACAGAGAGAGTGATTGCCCATTGGAATGGGCTGCCCAGGGAGGTGGTGGAGTCACCTTCATTGGAGGTGTTCAGGAGGAGACTTGCTGGGGTGCTTGGTGCCATGGGTTAGTTGTTTGGGTGGGTTGGATTGGTTGATGGGTTGGATGTGATGATCTTGAAGGTCTCTTCTAACCTGGTCTATTCTATTCTATTCTATTCTATTCTATTCTATTCTATTCTAATCCATTCCTATCTCCTGCAGCACCTTTCCTTCACAGACTCAAACTGTCGGGGGGGGTGAGGGGTGTGGTAATATAATTCTTTTCCTCTTCTCTCTCTCTTCTCTCTCTCCCTATCTTCTCTCTCCCCCCTTCTGATCCACCCACTTTGTTTATGGAGACTTGCAGTCATGCTCTTTATTTTAATAGAGCTTAGTGGTTCCAGGAAGTGGATTGTTTTCTCCCTGCATCTGGTGTTGCAATGACTTTTCAAAATCTCATAAAAACATGCTTGAAAAGACCAGGAATGCATTCTTAAAAGGTGTAGTATCTGTTTATAGACTAATATGGCACTTTATAGGAATCTTCATTCCAGAAACAGGTGTATGTGTGTGTATTTTGTACTCCCATTTGAGTAACAGCAGTGTGTGACTCACATGCACACGTGGGCTTCGAACAGTTTCAACTTGACCGTATCGATCACCTTAACAGTAGATGTTTCAGATTCCACTGTCATTTACCTGCCACCCTTCTGTTATCCATGCCTTTTCAGTCATCAGAACTGGAGCAAGTTTGGGTAAGATTTTTCAGTAAAAGTTCCTTGTATCAGTGGGTAGCTTTTATTTATCCAGCCTGAGAAGTTGTATCTTGATGAGGAAGATTTTCCTGGGAAAGCAGTTCAAGACGACTGCCACGTGCCTGATGTCATCACTGTCAGGGTACCAAGAGGTGAATGCTGTTTAAAAGCCTGTATCAATATGTGTGATTGTGCTCTAATCTTAAGATGTTACGAAGAGAAACAACTTCTCTGTCCTGGAACTTTCATTTTAACAGCTTCTGCTTCATTCCAAGATGTAGTTGTAACAATGGAAAGACCTACCTATCATAAACCATTTCTGGGTGGGTTTAAGAACAGGATAACAGGAGTGGAATTTCATCATGCAGGATCACAAACAATACCCAAAACTCCACCTGAGAAAGGAATTCAAGTACTTTGTAGGGAAACACAGGTAATTGTAGCTTTGCACTGTCTTTTTAGAAGGCTGGTTTTGCCCCACAGAATAGAGTGTGGCAGAGTTATTTCCAGTAGGAATGAGGAAGTACATCGGAAGCCAAGTGTGCAAGTAAAAGCATTCAGTAGATGAGTATCTTGTGATTTTTGTTATAAATGGCTGTGATGAATATCTGACATGCATTCTTGTTTCCCCAGACCTTTTTGGGGAAAAATAAGCCACAACAAACAAAAGGCACAACACCAACACAGATGACTAAAATTGGCTTGTATGTGTCAGATATGACGGACAAAATAATAAGCCCTGGAAAGTATCTTACAGCAGAGGAACACCATCCAGGTAGGCTCCAAGCAGTAAGTTCTCATCTGTTTGAAACTGCATCTCGAAAGCAAATTGTTATGAAGGTTATCTGAATTGTTAATGAACGTTCAGGGAGTGGAGTTAGCAGTGAACTGCAAAATCTTACATCTCAATCTTCAGATTTTCTTTACTCTTTCAGGTATGGGGCAGCATGTGTCTGCTCACTTACAGTATTTGGGTTTTGCAATGACATAGCAGACCTGGTGGTTTCTTAAATATTAAGAATTGTGATTTTCACAGAATCACCAAGGTTGGAAGAGACCTCAAAGATCATCAAGTCCAGCTGGTCTCAGCCTTTCAGTGACACTACGTTTCCATACAGAGCATCAGGAATGACACTAGACTTCTCTCTCCGTCATGATCTAAGCTATAGCCTAGACGTCAGAAAGATACTCTTTCCAACGGGGGTGGTGAAAGGCTGCAACAGGTTGCCCAGAGAGGTGTCCCATCGCTGGAAACATTCAAGGTGGACACCAGGCTCAGAGCAAGCTGATCCAGTGACAGATGTTTCTGCTCACTGCAGGGAGGTCAGACTTGATGGCCTTAACAAAGGTCCCTTCCAACCCCAAACATTCAATGATCCTAAATCTTTTGATGTATGGCTTCAAATGGATAGAGTATTGGGATAGGCTTCAGCAGACCTGCATTCAGCATGTGTGTTTTGGCATACTGTTCTGCTCTGGATTGTCTTCAGCTCCTGCTTTGGCTTTAAAGTTGTTCTGTGGAGGTTTTTGGTATGCTGAGCTGCATCCTACAGGTGACTCTGATGAGGGGTTATGTGTAGTGGTTGTGCAGAGGATGCCATTTAAGCAGTCCCAATTGCTTTTTGAAGACCATGTATTCAGTGACTGCACATCTAAGTGCTGTGCAGCCAACATCATATTAGATGAAGTACTGCCTTGGAAACAGTCTAGTTACAAATGTGATTTCTTAAGAATAGACAGTCTGAGTATGAAGGGAGAAACAGCTCATTCTGCATGATGTGGGGCAGGCTGTGGATGGAGTCTGCCTGGACTTCAGGAAGGCCTGTGATACCGTCCCCCACAGCAAACTGCTGGCCAAGCTGACAGCTCGTGGCTTGGAGAGCAGCACTCTGAGCTGGGTTAGGAACTGGCTGAAGGGCTGAGGCCAGAGAGTGGTGGTGAATGGTGCCTGCTTGCTTGTTTGTTTGTTTTAGGAATCTGTCCCTGCTAACTTCCCAGGGCTGATAAAGCCATCTTACCTGAGACAGAGTTCGTGGTTCAGACATAGCTATGTTGTTAATCCTACATTTCTGGAGTGAATACCATAGCCCTGTATTTGGTGTATGGAAAGTTAGCTGGTATGTTCAGTAGGATAAGAAGTTAAATGATTCCAGGTGTGTGTTTTAACCATCTCTTTTTCTCCCTTCAGCGCCTGCGAATACTGTACACAAAAATCCTTGGGGTCCTGCAAAATATTCCCAAAGGTGCAGCATAAGGCAATCCACTGAGCAGAGTGTCAAGGAGGGACTTAATGTGGGGCAAAAGGTAAGCACAGTGCTGCTTCATAAATGGTGCACAAGATTTGTTAGGAGGAGAGGAATGCTTTTCAAGGTGACTGTCTGTGTTTCAGAGTATATGTAAATTTCAGATAGCAGTTACCTGATCTCCTTCTATGCCCAGGTGACTGCCTGGTGGATGTGGGGCAGGCTGTGGATGTGGTCTACCGGGACCTCAGCAAGGCCTTTGACACCGTCCCCCACAGCAAACTGCTGGCCAAGCTGTCAGCCCCTGGCTTGGACAGCAGCACTCTGAGCTGGGTTAGGAATGGCTGGAGGCTGAGCCCAGAGAGTGGTGGTGAATGGTGCCACAGCCAGCTGGAGGCCAGGCACCAGTGGTGTGCCCCAGGGATCAGTGCTGGGCCCCATGCTCTTCAACATCTTGATTGATGATCTGGAGGAGGGCATTGAGTCCATCATCAGTAAATTTGCAGATGACACCAAGCTGGGGGCAGGAGTTGATCTGCTGGAGGGCAGAGAGGCTTTGCAGAGGGACCTCGACAGGCTGGGCAGATGGGCAGAGTCCACCTCAATTTAAGAAGGACATTGAGACTCTTGAATATGTCCAGAGAAGGGCAACAAGGCTGGGGAAAGGCCTTGAGCACAAGCCCTGTGAGGAGAGGCTGAGGGAGCTGGGGTTGCTTAGCCTGGAGAAGAGGAGGCTCAGGGGAGACCTCATTGCTCTCTACAACTCCCTGAAGGGAGGTTGTAGACAGGCGGAGGCTGTCTCCTCCTGCACCAGAACAAGAGGACACAGTCTCAGGCTGCACCAGGGGAGGTTTAGGCTGGAGGTTAGGAGGAAGTTCTACACAGAGAGAGTGATTGCCCATTGGAATGGGCTGCCCAGGGAGGTGGTGGAGTCGCCATCACTGGAGGTGTTCAGGAGGAGACTTGCTGGGGTGCTTGGTGCCATGGGTTAGTTGTTTAGGTGGTGTTGGATGATAGGTTGGACACGATGATCTTGAAGGTCTTTACAACCTGGCCTATTCTATCTATTCTATTTTATTCTATTTATTATCTATTCTATTCTATTCTATTCTATTCTATTCTATTCTAATTCTGTTCTGTTCTGCTCTGCTCTGTTCTGCTCTGCTCTGTTGTAAATAGCTTCTGAAGTGTGCACAGCCCAAGAGATGGAAAGCACATGACGGGAGGAGAATCACTGAATGGACACACCGTACACACTCCATGCCAGGCAGCTGTTTGAGATCTACTTCAGCATTAGCATGAGTGGCACCCCAGCCGATGAGCGGATGGATGTGCTGCCGACACTCCAGCGTACCGTGAGGCTGTGCTTCATTTTTGCATTTATGTTTAGCTTCAGCTGTGCTTCACAAAGATGCAGTCAGGTAATTGTGTTGGCACACAAGCAACGTTTCTTCTGACAGACAGGTGCCAGGCTGATCGGCTGACAGCAAGAAAAAGCCTAGTGCACCACCTCGCATGAGAGTGGCATTCACATCCGAGATGCACTCTGAACTCCTGCTCACTTTGTGATGTACACATTTCTCTTTGAATTGTGTCAAAATATTCAGTGCATGGTTTGAGACTGTTTCGTGTATCAATACATAATATGATCCTAGTACCAAGTTTCGCTTAATTTTGATAAAAACCTCATGCAAACCTTGGCAGAGCTGTCAGTGGCTGTTGCTGGGTTTCCCCAGTTTGCTGAAGTGTCTCTATAGAACCTTTTCAGTCTGTTGGTTCAAGTACCATTGTATGGGTGGCAAACACAGATTTTCTTTTCTCTTTTTCTTTACTTGCTCCCTAGCCCCACTGCTGCTGCCAGGGCTCCCAGTGAATGAAAATCTGTTTGCATTTCTTTTAGTCCTTCGTATTTGTTTTATTGATCCGTGTACCAAAAGAATGATAGAAGTTTCAAAGTACTTCCAGGGTGATACTGTCAGATATCCAGCTAGAATAGAATGCTGCTTTCTGGTCTTGCCAAAAAAACCCTTCTTGGTCTTTGCCTTAGTAGTACCAGAATTTGGGTACCAGCATTGGGAGCACTCCTGGTCCATTTATGTCGACCTGGACTTCACCAAGGCCTTTGACACTGTCCCCCATAGCAAACCCTGGCCAAGCTGTCAGCCCCTGGCTTGGACAGCAGCACTCTGAGCTGGGTTAGGAACTGGCTGGAGGCTGAGCCCAGAGAGTAGTGGTGAATGGTGCCACAGCCAGCTGGCAGCCAGTCACCACTGGTGTGCCCCAAGGATCAATGCTGGGCCCAATGCTCTTCAACATCTTGATTGATGATCTGGAGGAGGGCATCGAGTCCATCATCAGTAAATTTGCAGATGACACCAAGCTGGGGGCAGGAGTTGATCTGCTGGAGGGCAGAGAGGCTTTGCAGAGGGACCTCGACAGGCTGGACAGATGGGCAGAGGCCAAGGGCAGGAGATTGAACACATCCAAGTGCTGGGTTCTGCACTTTGGCCACAACAACCCCAGGCAGTGCTACAGGCTGGGGTCAGAGTGTCTGGAGAGCGGCCAGGCAGAGAGGGACCTGGGGGTATGTTGAAGAATGGCTTAAAGAAAGAGGGCATGGGCCCCTAGAAGCAGTGCACAACCCAGGCTTTGACGGTGATCAAGTAAATAAGTATGTAAATAAGTTGGTAAGTTTGGGCCGTTAGCATAACTATAGGCTGAGCTGGATGTCAGCCAGCAAGCCTTCAAGGACGGTCTGTCCTTGAGAACTTGGTAAACAAACTGCACTGAAAAGACAACAGGTGGGGGCCACTGTGAAAGACCACAGGTGGGAGGAGTGTGTAATCAGGACCCTTTATGTTAGAACCAATAAGATTGTGCCGGGCAGGCCCATGTTGGTTATAAAGTCTGATGCAAACCAAAATAAAGTGGCACTTGTTTTATCACTCATGTTGAGTTGGTCTCATGTCCGAGCCGCGGGAAAAATTCCCTCCGACCACAGTGGCGCCTGAACAGGGACGAAAAAGATATGAAAAAGTTATGAAAAAGTTATGAAAAGTACCGGAGGACGCGGCTCGGACGTAGCGTCGGCAGTGGCGGCCGGAGGGCATCTCAAAAAGAGGGCTGCCTAGAGCAACCTGCAAGGGGCCTGCACTGTCCGGGGGGGGGGGGGGTTACAAGCGTGGTAGGACGCGGAGCGCAGTGAGACGCGGAGCATGGTAGGACACGGATCGTGGTAGGACACGGAACGCGGTTGGACGCGGAGCGCGGTGAGACGCGGAGCGTGGTAGGACACGGAACGCGGTTGGACGCGGAGCGCGGTGAGACGCGGATCGTGGTAGGACACGGAACGCGGTTGGACGCGGAGTGCGGTGAGACACGGATCGTGGTAGGACACGGATCGCGGTTGGACGCGGAGCGCGGTGAGACGCGGAGCGCGGTAGGACACGGAGCGGAATAGCGCGCAATGGATAAAGAGGTAGCCCTCACTTTATTACAATGCTTTTTAGAAAAACGGAACGTAGACTTCTCATTGAAGCAGTTGCCGGAACTTTTAGCATTTGGAGCAGCCCAAGGCTGTTTTCCCACCCCCGAATCTTATTCTGATGAGGAGGAGTGGAGAGATTATGGAGAGATACTTTGGGACTTGGTTATAGACGGGGATGAGAATGTCCAGAAACTCATGAAGCCATGGCGGGAGATAATTGACAGTATAAAGAGATATAAACTGGAAATAGGACTAGCTGCTGTGGTGACTCAACAGCTCGGCCCCTTTCAACAGCAGAATACTGAGGGACTGTTTGGTCTTGGGAGCAATTACACAGCTAAGCAACCCATGGGCCATTCTATGCCGGTTGTTGCACCGAACAGACAACCTTCTTCAGCGAGCCCACTTTTACCATCCTCGTGTTCAGCACGGCAGGCACTTTCTTGCCGCGAAGGAGAACTTCCGCCGCCGCCAACAGCGCCCCTCCCACCACATGGAGTCGAGATCGGTATTCAAGTGACGCAGAATGATAAAGGTGACACTAGCGATTGTGACAGTGAGGAGGAGTATCTAGTATGACTGGTAAATTGATATTAGAGGGAATAATTGTAATGCAAAAACCAGAACTATATTGGTCACTTTGCCAAGTACAGCTACAGTTGAGGAGATGTTGGAGAGAATGTCCAGGGTCCCCGTTGGGGCCCAGGTGTTTGTCTTAGAGACCATTCAGCAGCTTGGGAGGGAAATAGCCAGTGCACAAATGCAGGCATTTGCTGCGCTGGCTCTGCTCACTCCACCTAGACAGGAGGAAAGAAGGGATGCTAAAAGAAAAAGGGGGATGTTACTGTGCTCCAAGGACCAAGACAGCTCCTGGGTGCATTGACACAATGCAAAAGAAAAAAGGGGAGAGTATGGTAGTGGAGTGGCTGTTCACTTCATTGCAGCAAAACAACTATCCAACAAAAACCTGAAAATTTGGCTGAGTTAATCAAGAAAGGGTGGGGGCGAGTCCTCCAGATCACAGGTGCAGAACCAGGCACTATTTATCTACCGATAAGGAGGGACGATCTGGAGTGGGCCATTCAGAACTCTCCTGCCCTGCAGCTCAGCCTGTTATCATTTCCGTGCCCACTGGATGTGCAATCATTAGCTTCATTTGTTTTGAAATGGATGGCTGAACAAGAATGGATCGCGCCGCCAAAGAGGAGCAACGAGCCGCTAGCAAACACAACCACGGTCTTTACGGATGCGGGACGGAAGTCACGACGCGCAGCAGCGACCTGGCAGGAAAGCGGACAATGGAAATACAAACTCTTGGAAGCAGAAAAAAGGAGACTCTTTACAAACTCTTGAACTTGCTGCTGTTGTTTGGGCCTTCTCAAGTTGGTTACACATCCCTTTGAATGTGGTCATGGACTCAAACATATGGAAAGAGCCTTGCATGTACAAAGGCATTTGACAGTTTGTGTGGCAATGCCGGTGACGAGCAGTGTGAGCAATCTGGCAGTGTAGGCTTTGAGCCTGACATGGTGGTAGGCCATGCTCAGCCTAGTGCAAAAGTTGCTATCAGTGTAGCAAAACAGCGCTGTGCCTGCACCGTGTAACTAAAGCAGGACACTGGTAGCTACAAACACAGTAAGTTATCTTGTTGGTCAGCTAAACAGGCTAATGTTACTGCTGTAATTTTAGATCAACTGCTTTTAGATCAAAATAGTTTAAGGCATGCATATTTACAGAATAGAGCTGCTGTTGATTTTTTGCTTTAGCTAATGGTCATGGCTGTGAGGATTTTGAAGGTATGTGTTGTTTTATTTGTCTGATGGTAGTCAATCAATTCATAAAAGCATTGCTTGGTTGGAAAATCATGCTCAATCAATTGTTAAAAATGTAAATCCTTTAGATCAATGGTTTCAATCTTGGTTTGGAAATATATCTCCTTGGTTATTAGGTCTGCTTAAAGAAGGTTTACGCTGGATTGGTATTGTTCTGTTGATATTGCTTGTTTGCATATTGCATATGGATGTATTATGAGAAGTGTAAATGAGGTAACATCTTGAGCTTTCTTGTACAAAGAAAAAGGGGGGAATTGTTGGAGAATGGCTTAAATCTAAGGGACATGTCTCTGTGGAACAGCTGCTTGAGCAGAATATCTAGGCCTTACTCCATCTTGTTGTTTACTGCTCAGAGTTAGCTGCCTTGCTGAAGCAGCAAGGTCACTATGGCTCATAGCTGTTCTCGCAGCTGTGTGTTTGCAAGATAACTGGATGGGAAAGGAACAGCTAGGTAAGATAATTGGATGGGAAAGGAAGAGCTAGTAAGAAGGGAGTTTTCTTGGAATGTACACAGAGCCTTTGATATTGTACACAGACGTAATTGCAGGTGGGCTGGATATTATAATGTTGCCTTCAGTCAGAGACCAATAGAATAGTGACGCTTGTGCATATTAGCTGAGATGCTATATAAGCTGTGTATCCGGGCAATAAAGTTGGACTTGGTTAATCATATTGATTATGTACCAGCCCCTTCTTGCAACAAGTTTGTTTTGCTGTTATGGGAGTTCCAAAGAAAATAAAAACAGGTAACGGGCCTGCTTATACTAGTGAAAGAATTAGAAAGTTTTGTCAACAATGGGGAATTCAACATGTTACAGGAATTCCAAATTCACTCACGGGTCAGGCCATAGTAGAATGTATGAACCAGACATTGAAACAGTGTTTGGAAAAATATTCAGAGATAAGTGACCCGCAGGAACAATTAGCCAAGGCCCTTTTTGTAATGAATCACTTATGTACTGGGGCAGTGGCTAAGCGGACCTTAATTCAATTGGAAAAGCTTGCCTGTTGGTCTGTAAAGCAGGCCAACGTCACAGCTGAAGTTTTGGAGCAATTCTTACAGGGCCAGGATAGCATGCGGCATGCCCTGCTTCAAAATTGAGCAGCAGTGGACCTTGTGGGATAAGGACCACAGGGGTACTGGTGATGATAGGCTGAACATGAGCCTGCAGTGTGCCCAGGCAGCCAAGAGGGCCAGTGGCATCCTGGCCTGCATCAGGAAGAGTGTGGCCAGCAGGAGCAGGGAGGTCATTCTGCCCCTGTCCACTGCACTGCTTAGGCCACACCTTGAGTCCTGTGTCCAGTTCTGGGCCCCTCAGTTTAGGAAGGAGTTGACTTGCTGGAAGGTGTCCAGAGAAGGGCAACAAGGTTGGTGAGGGTTTGGAACACAGCCCTGTGAAGAGAGGCTGAGGGAGCTGGGGTTGCTTAGCCTGTAGAAGAGGAGACTGAGGGGTGACCTTCTTGCTCTCTACAACTACCTGCAGGGAAGTTGTAGCCAGGCAGAGGTTGGTCTCTTCTCCCAGGCAGCCAGCACCAGAACAAGAGGACACAGTCTCAGGCTGTGCCAGGGCAGGTTTAGGCTGGATGTTAGGAAAAAGTTCTACACAGAGAGAGTGATTGCCCATTGGAATGGGCTGCCCAGGGAGGTGGTGGAGTCACCTTCATTGGTGGTGTTCAGAAGGAGACTTGCTGGGTGCTTGGTGGCATGGGTTATTTGTTTAGGTGGTTGGATTGGGTGATGGTTTGGACGTGATGATCTTGAATGTCTCTTCCAACCTGGTGTATTGTATTGTATAACAGCGCTCCAGAAAGCTCTAATAATCCACAGGGCTCCATAGGGCACTATAGGCTTGACAGGGCTCTATAGACTCCATAGGGCTCCATAGTGCAGTATAGGCTCCATAGGGCTCTATAGGCTCAGTAGGGTATCATAGGGCTCTATGGGCTCCATAGGGCTCTATATGCTCCATAGTGCACCATAGGCTCCATAGTGCTCTAATGGGCTCCATAGGGCTCCTTAGAGCTCTATTGACTCCATAAGGCTCCGCAGGGCTCCATAGGGTTCCATAGGGCTTCATAAGCTCCTTAGGTCTCCAGAGGACTCTACAGGGCTCTATAGGTTCCACAGGGTTCCAGAAAGCTCTGTAGGCTCCATAGGCCTCAACAAACCTCTATAGGTATCAGTAGGGCTTCCTAGGCCTCTATAGCATCAACAGGGCTGCATAAGGGAGCACAGGGCTCTCCTGGCTCAGTAGGGCGTCATAGGGCTCTATGGGCACCATAGGGCTCTATATGTTCCATAGTGCACTATAGGGTCCAGAGGGCTCTATAGGCTCCATAGGGCTCCGTAGTGCAATATAGGCTCCATAGGCTCCATAGGGCTCCATAGGCTCCATAGGGCTCCATAGGGCTTCATAGGGTACCATGGGGCATAAGACATGCCTGAGGGCTCCAGAGGACTCCAAAGGGCTCTGGGTTTCAGAGGGCTCCAGCAAGCTATAAGGGCTCCATAGGCTGCAATAAAGCTCTAGAGGTATCAGAAGGGCTGCAGGGGCTCTATAGCATCAGTACAGAGGCACAGAGCTACATAGGGCTCTATAGGGCTGCATAGGATTCAGAGCACTGAAGAGGGCTCCATAGGGATCCCACAGAATGGGAGGGCTTGGAAGGGAACTCCAGAGGTCATAGAACCCAGGAAGGGGAGGGGCATGGAAAGGACTTCCAGAGGTCACAGAATCAGAGAATGGGACAGGATAGAAGGACCTCTGAGGTGAGAGAAACACAGGAGGGGCTGGGAGGGATCTCCAGAGGTAACAGAATCATAGAATGGGAGAGGGTGGAAAGGAGCACGAGGGGTCATAGAATCATATGAAAAGGATCTCCTGAGAACATAGAATCATAGAATGGGAGGGGCTGGAAGGGACTTTCAGGGCTCATAGAATCATAGAAAGTGAGGGGCTGGAAGGGATCTCCAGGGCTCATAGAATCATAGACTGGGACGGGCTGGAAGGGACCTCCTGAGGTCACAGAATCCTAGACTTGGAGGGGCTGGAAGAGACCTCCAAGGGTCATAGAATCACAGAATGGAAGGGGTTGGAAGGGACCTCCTGAGACCATAGAATCAAAGAATGGGAGGGTCTGGAAGGGACCTCCTGAGGTCATAGAATCTCAGAATGGGGGTAGGCTGGAAGGGACCTCCAGGGGTCATAGAATCTACAATGGGAGGGGCTGGAAGGGGCTTCTAGGTGTCCTACAAGCTTAGAATGGGAGGGGCTGGAAGGGACCTCAAGTGGTCAGAGAATCATTGAATGGGAGGGGCTGCAAGGCAGCTCTGTGCTTATTGAATCTTAGAATGAGAGGGGCTGGAAGGGGATTCCAGGGGTCCCAGGATCTTAAAATGGGAGTGGCTGGAAGGGACCTCCAGGGGTCATAGAATCATCTAATGGGAGGGGCTGGAAGGGTTCTGCAGGGGTCATAGAATCATCGAATGGGAGGGGCTGGAAGGGATCCCCAGGGATCACAGAATCTTAGAATGGGAGGGGCTGTAGTATAGTATCACAAGTATCCACAAGGTATCTAGTGCCAAGGTGGCTGGTGCAAGGTGCCACAAGGTATCATCTATGTTCCAGTGTTACTGGAGCCATAATTGGTGAGCTGTATGGTGGAGCACTGAGCCCCTGTGACCAAAGCAAGGCCCTGTGACTTCTGAAA
>CM037646.1:1186301-1267584 GCA_015227895.2 Colaptes auratus | reverse complement strand
CTCTATTCTATTCTATTTGACAGGTAAAAAGGGAGGCAGGGGCGCATAGGGGGGTGCACAATAACTCAGTTACCTCTACAAAAAAGCATTACAATTGCTGTTCTATGTTAGCATTCATTAACAGTCTAAACAGTTCTGTGTTGACAACATAACAGTTAATAGCATTTGTTAAACATTAGCTAATAGCTAACTTACTTAAAATGGGGTTTCATTTTGAGGTTGGGGGGACAGGATGGGGAGAAGAAGCAGGAGGCTCAGAGGAGGAAGAGGGTGATTGGTTACACATTGAACTTAGATTGGGAACATAGATTGGGACAAAAGAAACCCCAGCAGCTCCCAAAAGACTCATAGTAATAAAGAACAAAGCTGTAGATACATAAAATACAGCAACAAGCACATACATATCTACCATTTTAATGATACAAACCAAGGAATTATGAAAAAAGCTGAGGGGGCGAGGTCCTGTTGCTCCACGCAGCCTGCTGTCATGTTCTGCCGGAGTCAGGATCAGCAGGAATTGGAGTTGGGATCATAATCATAGTATCAGTCAGGATTGGAAAGGACCACAAGGATCATCTAGTTCCAACCCCCCTGCCATGGGCAGGACACTCTACACTAGATCAGGCTGGCCCAGCCTCATCCAGCCTGGGCTTAAACACCTCAAGGGATGGGGCCTCAACCACCTCCCTGCACAACCCATTCCAGGGCTTCACCACTCTCATGGGGAAGAACTCCTCCTCACCTCCAGCCTGAATCTCCCACCTCCAGCTTCATTCCATTCCCCTACTCCTCTCACTACTGATATCCTGAGAAGTCCCTCCCAGCCTTCCTGTAGCCCCCTTCAGATACTGGAAGGCCACAATGAGGTCATCTTGGAGCCTTCTCTTCTCCAGACTGAACAACCCCAACTCCTTCAGTCTGTCCTCACAGGAGAGTGCTCCAGCCCTCTGCTCCTCCTCGTGGCCCTTCTCGGACACCTTGCAGCACCTCCAGATCCCTCTTGGAATAGGGGCTCCAGAACTGGAGGCAGTACTCCAGGTGGGGTCTCAGCAGCAGGAGTATCAATTTCCACTCCCCTTTAGCCTAGTACACATGTCCTCTGGGCCTAGAAGATTCTCTTTCAGGTTTGAACAAAGGTAAGTAAACAATAATGCTGTAAATTGGCTGTTGGTTAGTATACACCTTTTGTTTGTGCCAATCACCTTTCCTACCCCATCAGTCACTGCTGTCTCAGGGCACATCAACATAGTCTTCTTCCCTGGTGGCATTGGAATATAACATACAGAGGGAGAAACTGACCTCAGTAAATGCCTGATCATACATTTCCCTACTGCAATGCCAACCACTGCAAATAAAAATCCAATTAATATCATTACTCCAATCTGAGTGAATCATTCTCCCCACCCTGTCAGTCCCAGTGTAGAAGAGTCCAGACAGAAAGCCTTGGTCAGACAAGTCCACAGATGCCAGGACATGAAGGAGTCTGCCTGTGTGGCTGGAAACCTGCATTTTAGAATAGAATAGAATAGAATAGAATAGAATAGAATAGAATAGAATAGAATAGAATAGAGTAGAATAGAATGGAATGGAATGGAATGGAATGGAATGGAATAGAATAGAATAGAAAGAATAGAATAGAATAGAATAGAATAGAATAGAATAGAATAGAATAGAATAGACCAGGTTGTTCCAACCCATCATCCAACACCATCTAATCAACTAACCATGGCACCAAGCACCCCATCAAGTCTCCTCCTAAACTCCTCCAGTGATGGTGACTCCACCAGCTCCCGGGGCATTTGGCTCTTGCTTCCTCAATGGTGGTACTTGGATTGTGGTTAGCAACACAACACTCAGATGCTGACAGGTTTAAAGTTCCACGAACACCATTATCCTTTGTCAATGACATAACAAGGGCAAGTTAGTTTTGCAGTGCCTCCTGCTCACATGTTGTAGCTGAGTCTCACCTTCTCCCAAGGCATTTTTAGTCCATGGACAGAAGAGAAATCTCCAAGGGCAGGAGATTGAACACATCCAAGTGCCAGGTTCTGCACATTTGCCACAGCAACCCCAGGCAGTGCTACAGGCTGGGGTCAGAGTGGCTGAGAGCAGCCAGGCAGAGAGGGCAGGGGTGCTGGTTGATGGGAGGCTGAACATGAGCCTGCAGTGTGCCCAGGCAGCCAAGAGGGCCAATGGCATCCTGGTCTGCATCAGGAACAGTGTGGCCAGCAGGAGCAGGGAGGTCATTCTGCCCTGGACACTGCACGCTTAGGCCACACCTGGAGTACTGTGTCCAGTTCTGGGCCCCTCAGTTAGGAAGGAGGTTGTCTTGCTGGAAGGTGTCCAGAGAAGGGCAACAAGGTTGGTGAGGGGTTTGGAACACAAGCCCTATGAGGAAAGGCTGAGGAAGCTGGGGTTGCTTAGCCTGGAGAGGAGGAGACTCAGGGGTGGGTGACTTCTGCTCTACAACTACCAAAGGGAGATTGTAGACAGGCAGAGGTTGGTCTCTTCTCCCAGGCAGCCAGCACCAGAACAAGAGGACACAGTCTCAGGCTGCACAGGGGAGGTTTAGACTGGATGTTAGGAGGAAGTTCTTTACAGAGAGAGTGATTTCCCATTGGAATGTGCTGCCCAGGGAGGGTGGTGGAGTCACCATCATTGGAGGGATTCAGGAGGAGACTTGATGGGGTCCTGGGTGCCATGATCTAGTTGTTTAGGTGGGTTGGATTGGTTGATAGGTTGGACACGATGATCTTGAAGGTCTCTTCCAACCTGGATTTATTGTATTGTATTGTAACACGAACCTGGCCAGTCAAATTTAAAAGACCACGTTGACTTTGAAAAGCTACAGAACCAAGAACAAAAATGGATTGCAAGACGAGTCCCCATTTTTGCCCCCCTGTAAGCTGGTCAGGGTAACTCATGGATGTTTGTGCAGCAGGAGTGCCATCTTGTTTGCTCATGGCTTTGATAGATTAATTTTATCCTGTTAGGATATAAGGATGTTAATACAACTGCACACTCCAGCCCTGCATGATCCACCAAGTTGATCATGGATCGAAAGTTCCCATCAGAGCAACCCCATGACAGTCCCAAAGGAGGTGGGTACATCACAGTGTGGCAATTCTTCCTGTCCTATATTGTTATGGAATTGTAATGGTGGGGAGCTGAGAGCATTCCTTAAAAACTTCATGGGATAAGGTACTCTGGGTAACCACATTTCTTTGCTTAAGATAGGTTTGTAGAAGTAAAAGCAGTATTACAGTTGATGGTGTCATTCATCTCCTACCAGAGCCAGGGAAAGCAATTACATATACACATATCCCACACCAAAGCTCTCAATGTTTCCACGTGCCAGAGTTCTCATCTATTAGCCCTAATTCCAGCAGAACAATTAATTACCTCATGACAATGGGAAAGGGAGGAATCCCCTTGCTTTAGTGGCTTCCTGACAGAAAGTGGAATAAAGCTTCTTTTCAATTGTGACCATCTCCACATCTTCAAGTTAAAATTAGATTTGTGAGTCCCAGTTCCTGAAGGATGTGGATACATCAGGGAACCACAAAGTCAAGGGATACAGAGGCTTCATAATAGTCAGGAAACAATAGCAAGTTAAAGCCAGGATCAAAGGGATATGAAAAACAGGTCTGGTTGCTATGCACCTCCTCAAAAACATTATTACATCCCCTGTCTGGCTCCCTTTACTATAGAAAAATCTGGGCCACGCCAATATTCCTCACTCCGGTATAGTTAGGTTCCATGGGGGGTTCTGTGATGGGACAATTACTCTGGCCAAGTTCTGGCCCTGTTAGTTTCCACATATTCAGATGACTGGGATGCCAGATGATGTTGACTCCCTCAGGGTCAACTGACTCCCCAAGGACCATCAGTTCAAGCAATGTGTCTGGCTCTCGGTGATACCAAGCACCTTCCTGATGATCAGGAACTGACAGCCTCATTTCTGTAAAGTCCAAAGACAAAGCTTACAGCTGTGGGTGTCACAAAGAATCACAGAATGGTCTGGGCCAGAAGGGACCTCCAAACATCATCTAGTACAACCTCCCCGCAGTCAGCAGGGACATCCCCAACTAGATCAGGCTGCCCAGGGCCTCAGCGAGCCTCACCCTGAATATCTCCAGGGCTGATGTCTCAACCATCTCCCTGGGCAACCTCTTCCAGTGTTCCACCACCCTCATAGTAAAGAACTTGTTCTTAACATCCAATCTAAATCTGCCCTTCTCCAGCTTAAAGCCATTGCCCCTCGTTCTGTCACTGCAGGCCTTTGCAAACAGACTCTCACCCTTCTTGTAGGCCCCCTTCAGGTACTGGAAGGCTGCTATTAGGTCTCTCTGGACTCTCCTCCATGCTGAACAACCCCAGTTCCCTCAGCCTGTCCTTGTAGCAGAGGTGCTCCAACCCCCTGATCATTTTCGTGGCCCTCCTCTGGACCTGCTCCATCAGGTCCATGTCCTTCCTATATTGAGGGCTCCAGAGTTGTACACAGTACTCCAGGTGAGGTCTCACCGCAGCAGAAACATCAGCCTTGATCTGCGGACTGAGGCAATTCTATGCACAGCCCTTGACACGTGCAATTTTCATACCCTTACAAAGCCCATGACCAGTTCCCACATGAGGTTTTGAGCACTCTTAGGTGCAGTGGTGGAGGGTGTTGGGGCTGGCTGGATGTGAGACACACACAGAGCATACATAACCACACACATATAAACAACATGCCCATATTAACAGAACAAAAGGCCTATAGGAACACTGGCTAGACCTAGTGCAGCATATAATTCTTGCTTATATTTTTCCACAGTGAGGTCTGTCTGGTGATCTGAAAGACAAAACAGACACTTGTGTAGCCCTCGGTAGAACCGACACTAAAACCATGGACAATCCAGAGAGAGTTAACCTTGTGCTTCTTTCATAGAACCATAGAATGCCAAGGTTGGAAGAGACCTTTGAGATCAAGTCCAAATGCTTGCCTAGAGCTCAGAATCCCACCACCACTGCTAAACCACTGCCACTAAAGCCTATTTATTAAGGGGTTCAGTGAGCACGAGAGGAACGGTGCCAATGGTTGGTGGTTCTACCAATACCATCTGTTCAGGGGGAAAAGCTGGTTCTTCAGGAGAGCTCAAAAACAGAGGCTTTGGGGTTAAAGTCAGGGGGTTAGGACAAAAGGTATTTAGTTTGAGGACCTCCATCTATCTCACTGCAATCACTGACCCAGGTAACTGCATCCCAGAGGTGTTCTGTCCATGAGGTTTCAGAAATCATTTTAAGAGCCCATTGGTTTGTTCTACTATCCTATTAGCTTGGGGATAATATGGGGTGTGGAATACCCACTTAATTCCTTTGCCCATTCCTGCACTTTGGCAGTGGTGAAATACCTGCCATTACCTGACTGAATGGAATCAGGTTTTGGGAGAGAGCTAAACCAGATTGTCAGGGTCTGCACTGTATTTTCCCCAGGTGCTTGTGGAAGTGCTTTGATTTGGACTGGGCCCAGGATCACTTCCACGCCCCCAATACATACTGTTTCCCTTCCCATTTCCGAAAAGGCCCAGGGTAATCAACCTGCCAGGTTTCCCAGAGGGCTCCCTTATCTCTTAATTGAAGGCAAGATTCTCCCATGGGCTGTTGCTCCAGTCGATGCCTGCATTGGTCACGAGCTGAAATACAAGTCTTACAAGTTTCCTGGGACAAGCCAGCCTCTGGCCTGTGCCTCCTTGTATAAATCATTAGATCCTGTACAGCCACAACTAACATGCAGCCATTTCAAGAGCCTATCCCTAGCTAGCTCATCCCCCTTGTTGTTCCATTCACACACCGGAGTGCCCCCTTCCTGGTGGGGAGGGTACCCATGCCACTCCAAAATCTCCACTTTGGCAATAACGGAAAGGAAGAAAAAAGGAAGGAAATAAAGTTCAGGTGCAATAGCTACCAACACCACAGACCTTCAGCACCCCAAAGGCCGATTCCTCTTCCAGCACAGTGGGGGAATGTTCCCGCCAAAGCTGACAGTCTCTCTCCTTTCATCTGGCTGCCTCGTTGTATACTCATGTCACCACTTGGCATACTACGAGAACAGCTTTGCTTAGCCACACCTACCACCTGGTGGTGATGTGCATGATCAGTACCATCACTGGGGGTCTTCAGGGTCTTTGAGCCCCTCTGTCTCCCAGGAGCTAGATCTGGTTTCTCATAATTGGCTCCACGTTCAGGAAACAGGAAGCATCCAGTCCTGCAGTTGGAGAACAGGAAAACTCCTGCCTCACAGCTATGTGGTCATGGTGGTGGTGTCAGTCAGGGGTCCATGCATCAACACAAGACAAAAATCAGGAATCAGTCCGGTCTCTAACACAGATATCCCCAGCAGCAGCATCTACAAGTCCTTCAGCAGCGATAAGTCTTAGTGCCAAATACAGAATTACCAAATAGTTTAGGCCAGAAAAGGCCTTTAAGATCAAGTCCAACCAGCACTGCCAATTCCATTGCTAATCCACGTCCCTCAGAAAGACATCTACACAGCCTTTCAATACTTCCAGGAATGGGGACTCCACACACTGTCTTGGGCAGCCTGTTCCAGGTCTTGACTATTCTTGTAGTGAAGAAATTATTCCTCACATCCAAACTAAGCTTCCCCTGGTACAACTTGAGACTGTTTCCTCTCATCCTGTTACTTTTTATTAGGCAGATGAGACCTACCCCCACCTGGCTCCAACCTCCTTTCAGAGTTCTAGACAACAAGAAGGTCTCCCCTCAACCTCCTTTTCTCCAAGCTTAACAATCTTAGTTCCCTCAGTCCCCTATGAAGTTCTTCATAGGACTTGTTCTCCAGACCCTTCACCAGCTTTGTTGCCCTTGTCTGGACATGCTCTAGCACCACAATGTCCTTCTGTAGTGAGGGTCCCAAAACTGAACCCAGTATTTGAGATGTGCTTGCAGGGATTTTTGTACTGTTTGTTAAATCAAGAACAGCACAGGAACAATTTTCCCTAAGACAATATTGCTCAATCCCGTTCCTTGACATAGAGACAGAGGAAAGAGCAGAGGAAATCATTACAGATAAGAGAGACTTGCAGTTTCTACTTCTGAAGTTGAGAAATGTCAGGATACACATTTCAGACCTTACAAACACCCTCTAGAAAAACAGCATTTTCAGCAAACAGCCTCCAGCTGTCAGGACAAATGTCTTCCATTGAGTTTATTGACAAACAGCGAAGCGCAAAGAGTGCCATAGGTTCATGCTTATGATATCCTTACTGCTCCACTGCTGTGACCTCCGTGCCTTCCTCTGAAATAGCTGAGAACAGAAATAGGTTTTGCTGTCTGCAGAAATCTGTGCTATTCTTAGCTTTTCAGATCAAGATCACAGTGAGATCTGACCTCATCCTGATCAAGTTTGACATGTAATTGCTATCCAGAATCAATGGTGTCCAGCATGGAATAGGGCAACAGGTCTGTCACGGTTTGCACTCCAGCGAGCACCATTACTGACAGCTTTACAGTCAGGCCTAATCATAATCATCTTGAAATAGCCACCACCTTCAGGATTTGGGCACTTCCATGGGGGAGAGCACAGGGGCCTTGCCAAGGTAAAACAGGAGGAAGCCTGATGCGCTTATGGTGAAGAGTGAAACTCTTAATGCAAGTTCCCTTACTTGACTCAGGCATTTCACTCTCCATGGGGGCCTTGCCAAGATAAAACTTGATGAAACCTGGCACAGTTACAGCAAAGAGTGAAACTCTTATGGCAAATTACCTTACCTGACCCAGCTGTTTCACTCTGGTTTCCACAGCCCCCAGTCCGTTGCTGTGCTTACACTGGCCAGCTCAATCTGTCCTTTTTTCCTGGACACATCTGTGACTTTTGAAGCCAGTTATATCCTCCCTCTACTTTTATAAACCCTTTCTTCCTCTTTATCCTTTCACTTCTTCTGTATGTTCAATTTGGAGGTCTTCTCTTGCTCTCAGAATACGAGAATCAATTACCTATTGAGAACAGAGATCTCTACACTTTATTTCCGCCATTCCCACTGTCCTAATTCACAGCTTACAGAGCCCATAGCAATATCTTACTGATCCTCAAATGTGAAATCTGAAGTTGACACTCATGTCTTCTCTCAAGAGACTTCCTATGAGCTTAAGCATAGCACAGTCATATTAAATCTCATGATTTCCCCATCCAAGTTGCCTTCACCATTCAACATCTTCTGCCACACCACTAGTAACATATCAAATGCCCTCATCACTTATGCCCATAAATCTCAGGTGTCCCCATCTCAGCAGCAGGCTGCATCTTCTTGCTCAGTGCCAGGCTCTTCTTGCTGTCCTCAGAGGTACCTCCTCAGAGGTACCAAATCCACTAAAGATGTTTCCTGGAATTATCAGATGAAAATACACAGTTAAGATTAGCTCACCCCAGAGCTATAATTGAAGAGAGAACTACTTTTTTGTTGTTGTTCCAGCAAAGTTTAAGCTTTGCATTTCACCTAAATTGTGGCAAAATACATTAATCTTATGTCAAAATTTCTGTCCAAAGTTGAGTCATGCTTGGTAGCAGACAGAAAGAAAGGTTGGCTCCTGTCTCTGGAACAGGGACAGTTGTGTAATCTTCAAGGGTTGGGTGGCAAAGTGTGTAGGAGAGACAGTTGCCTACAGCTTCTTTTCCTAGTCTGGCTAGTTCTGCACAGATCAGGACACAGCAACCACACAATTCAAAGGCTACTTCTTTACTTAAAACAATGTAGGTGGCCTAAACAGCCTGAAAATCTTGGAAGGGTTGTTCCAGTCACAGTAGAATATACAGTGCCTTCTGGAAGCTCCTCAACCTCCTTCTCTCATGTCACAGGCAGAGAGAAAAGACAGGCAAAAAGACATCAGTCTCTGCACAGTGTGGTGCACACACCCCTCCAAATGCTATGCTCTACAGTCTGCTAGGTGAGAAGGAGCTCACATGGACTTCCTTCACCTAAAGGTACAAATCTTACAGCTTGATCTTCTAAACCAGATCTCTGGCACCTCATGAGTAAGGAAAAAACCCTTTTGCCTCTTTTTCCACGGAACACTTCCAAACATGGCAATCATCTTTGTCTCTTGGCAAAATCAGGCATTCAGCTTCTAGAATGATCATAGTGCTAAATGCTGCTACAGCTACCAGGCAACAAATTCTGCCATGCTGCACTACCAGCACAGGACAGCTTGTCACCACTGCCTCTGGTGGCACCGTTGTTGGGTAGGGCAGACCTCATTTAGGAGAAGGCCTCCTTCCCCATACCTGACAATGTAAGGAAAGGTGAGGGGCAAGGAAGGCACATGAGAAGCAGCTACTCCCAAACTGAAGGTAGAGATAGCAGTGTCTTATTTTCTCCCCAGGTTTTTCCTTTCCAGACCTGACCAGGTGAGCACATTCAGACACAAGTGGAGGGCTGCAGACCTAGACAGTTGTATACTACAGGGATCAGCCTCCACAATTTTACTTAAGAGAGGAGCACACAGCCACCATACAGGCTCCAAATGTACTCAGACCTTCATTCCCTGCTTCAGTTCCTGATACCAGGAAGAAGAGCTTCAAGTCCTTGGTGGCTTCAATGGCACAGGGCAGGAGAAGCCCTGGAGAGAAGTGAAGCAGCCCCTTGCCCACCAGCAGGAACTTGGGCTAGGACAGGAGAGTTGCCTGGGGGGAAATGACCCATTCTGATGTGATCCCAGAGGAAATGACCTGCAAGTGTGACAGTGCCTGTCTATCACTGGAGAAACACCATGGCTTCCCTCTCCCAGGCTTGGTTTGTAACCCCCAGCAAACAGCTGATAGGAAAGATGTGTGTGTAAGCAGCAGAGTGAGGAATTTAAGTGAAAACACTGCTTAATGAAAGGCTGTTCTAGATCACCCTAGGTCAGCAGTTAAACCATCTGTTACAGCAGTGATACACTGGAGTGTGCAAAAGCTATCATTGTCTCATAACAGCTCCTAATTTGGGCCAACTGCCTTCCCTGCCAGCAAAGAACATCCCCATTAGTTTCCATCTGGGAGGGCTTTAGTCAAGTACATCCATCAGCAGAGATGCATGTGGGCCTGCTCCTGTGAAGACCTGCAGGTCATCACCACTGCTGTCCAGTTAGTTGCACGATCAGGCAAAAGGTGAGAGAGTTTTCCTGGTTAATCAGGCAGAAAGGTTGACTTGATCATTTGATACTTAATTATTTTTTTTCTGTTTGCACTCTACTGTTGTTTTTTAAGCTATGTAACCCCCCTTAGTGTTTCTTTGCCTAACCTTGAGATACCAGAACAGCAGTGGTCTGAGGGTAGAGCCATAATTCATCTAATGACAGGCCACAAAGACTGTATGGCCCTCATAAATTCTTGGAGAGATGAACTCTGCATTCTCTTCTCCTTTTGATGATGGTTCAAAATGAGTAGCACATGGGCCTCTCTCTCTTCTAGATCAGCAAAGATTATCAGAATAAAGTGAGAAATACTCCACCCTTCTCTTCTCTCCAGAAACCAACAGCTTTGAATATTCCACATGACCAACTTCTTCAATTTTCTACACAAAGAATTTACTTATTTAAAGGAATAATACAAATATCCTCCCATTTAAGACATTCCTTATCAGAGATAGAAGGCAGATACATGCAGAAAGGATGGGAGCAGACCTCTAAGCAGAACCTTTCTCAGAGTGCCTTGACCTTGAGTTGTTGCTCAACTCACACTGTATCATCTGCACATCCATAACAGAACCATCCCTGCAAGAAACCAGAACTGCAGCTCAAATCTCCCAGTACAAATAGATGGTTTTCCTGCATTCAAGCCTGTGAACTGAGGGCCAAAGTTGAGTCTACTGACAACTGACACTACAGCAAAGCCCAACCTGAAGTGAAAAAGCTAGATCTGAAAGCCCTCAGATTAAAGTTTGGACATGCACACTTCTAAATGGCATAAATCTAAAACAAATGGCCTGTGCAAACATAGCTAGGCTTTCCTCTCCTGCAGCAGGCCTCAAGACAGCCTCTCTAATCTATTTCCACCGCAAGTTCTCTAAAGAGAGGTATGTCTTCATCGAGCAACAGAGAGAGCATTAAGTGCTTGACAAATGGTAATGGTGGGTAATGTGGCCATGTCCCATTAACATGTTCAGAGTCTGATGGCAAAGTTACTGCAGATGAGTGGAAAGAGAGGCCCCTTGGAAGCTTTATCTTTAATGTAATCACAGCTGTAGTCCAAGGTTAACGCAGGCACAGCTCCTCTGGGAAGCATCAGGGATAGACTGGCCATGGTTCAGGTAGCAGTCATGCTCCGTGCCCTGTTAGGTCTGCTCTGCCCCAAGGGAATGGTGAAGCCACCAGATTGGCACCCACCTCCTCCAGGAGCCTTCCTCCTACAATTTCTGGGTGAGTTGGAGCAAACCAGTAGGGGCAAGGAGGGTGTGTGTGTGCACTCATTACTCATTCAACCCTTATTTCCTTTCCAGAGGGGGGGGTGCTGGAATCCATGACAATTTATGGTGCATTTCTACATACGGGTAGCAGGAGCCCTAGCATGGCACAAAGGAAGAGGGTCCTCAAGGAACAAGGCAGCCATCAGGAATTGTGAGAGGATGAAGAGGGGTTTTCTTGTGACAGATGACACTGGTAAATCTTGAGTTGTAGTTAGAGCTTTTAAAATATGAGTTATTTCCCTGTAAAAGCTACACTGCTGCAATGAGGGGCATGAGAGATGTTCAGCCCAGGACAGTGCTGCACTGTGCAAACCACCCCAGGGCTTCTCTGCATCATGATGCAGGGAAACCTTCGGCCTCCCACCAACCCAGTCCAGCTCTGCCAGTGCTCCTCACTTGCAAACCTGCTAGTCTGCTCACTTGCCCTTTGTCCCCAGTTCCACTGCAGAACCTTTGCCAGACCCTGTCGGTCCAGCTCAGGACCCCTAGCCCCCAGCCCCCCAGCCTGGCTTTCTGAGACCCACTGGGTTTTGTTAACATACTCAGACAACAAGCAAAACAAAGTTGTTGGCTGTCCTGTCACATGCAGGAACCCATGCTGCCATCTTTCCAAGGTCAATTTAGTGACTGCTGTCTGCCTGGATAGCAGATCTCTTAGAACAAGGCAGGGGCTGCAAGGGCCATGCTTTAACTTTTCCTAAAGTGCATTTCTCTGGATCCAGCTAAAGTCGGAAGTAGCAAAGGAAGGTGTGCAAGCTCACCTGCCCAGGAGGCTTAAGAGGAGCTACAACTTATCCTCCCAGACGAGGAAGCAAAGCCATATGCTAACATGGTCAACAGGTGTAATTCACAGGAGTCTCACACTGCCCACAGACCTGGCATTCATAATTACACAGTCAGACTGGAAGCGTCTCCTGGAGATCCTCTTTGAAACACTCAAAACTGCATAGGACAGTTGGGAAGCCAGAGAGTGAATAAAAAGATAAAAAGCAAGGGGAAGGAGATGGACAGCACAGCCAGCCTCTCTGATGAGGTACAAAGGGGAAACCAGTCAGTGGAGTGTGGCTAGCTGATGGTGATGATAAGAGTACGGGAGCATATGTGCTGCAGGGTAAGAGACAATCACCAGTGGACTCTTCACCAAGCAGATCTGTGCACCACGAAGGCAGAGATGTGCTTTTCACATACAGTCAGCTCCCGTGCATCATCTCAGAAGCACCCATGAGGCATGTTTTGATTCCCTTAGTTATATCACCAAAGCAGTGTTCACCAAGGTAACTTTCACGGCACACTTAGTGTGACTAAAAGCTGACTTTCTCACAGAAGATAAAACCAAGCCCAAGACCTGGCAGGCATTGCACAACCTGTCACAAGGAAGCAGGGGCAGGAGGCCTCCCCAGAGCTGTACGTGTGCAGCTGGGTGTGATGGCATGTCTCCCTTCCCTGGCAGAGGGACCAGAGATAACCCCAGGCACTGCTCCCACAGCTCACACCTTACCCCATCACAGGGATTCCTTTGCAATCAGCATAGCATTTGGCTGGAAGCATCATCCAAAACCTTTGATCCCTCCATTCTTCACCTAAGGGCAGCAGACAAATGAGATGGCTTCTTCTGATAGCAGAAAGGAATTTGCTGTTTCTTTCAAGACAATCAGAAATTCATTATTAGAGTTGTTCAAGTCCCAGTTTCATCACCTCCACTCCCCTCCCCCAACCTACATAATCACTGGATCATTACAAATGCTACCTTAATTGATAAATTCTGTTTCATTCAATTTGGCCTTGAAAGCTGATTTTGAAATCAAAATCATCTCTGTTTCAACATTTACTTTAGAATTGACAACATTTTAACTTCCCCAGTTTGTTACTGTACTAGGCACTGGTCTTGCTAACTACTTAGTTTTCTTTGGTAAAGCACAGTCTATCACAAAAAAAAACCCCAACACAAACAAGCAAACAAAAGCCCCCACCAAACCAAACCAAACAAGAAAAGCCCAACCCAAAAATATTTTTTAAAATTGCTTATTTTCTGATGACAGACTTAGTTTCATAGTTTCATAGTTTCAGTTAGGGTTGGAAGGGACCACAAGGATCATCTAGTTCCAACCCCCCTGCCATGGGCAGGGACACTCTACACTAGATCAGGCTGCCCACAGCCTCATCCAGCCTGGTCTTAAACACCTCAAGGGACAGGGCCTCAACCACCTCCCTGGACAACCCATTCCAGGGCCTCACGGTGAAGAACTTCCTCCTCTGAAGATCAGAGTTCCTAGTTCTGGCTCTTTGAATAGAAATCACCCTCCACAATATCAAAATCAACAGTGAATAATCAGTAGCATGCCAATGGTCACCATTTACATGATTTCCCTCACTGCCCAGGCAAGGACTATGCATGGAGACAGTCACTGATATCATGGAGGGTGTGTAAGTGCTCTGCCAAGGACTCTGCAGACCATGCACATTCATCACTACAGATGGTGTTAGCAAGGACGTGGGAATCCCTCAGAAGCCCCTCAGCAACTAGAAGCGCAATGGAACAGGAATCACATTGAGCAAATCCAGATCTTTTCTGGGAGGTAGGATCCGAAGAATTGTGGAGAGGAACATGAAGGACAAGTAAATACATAGAAGCAACAAGTATGCTCTGAGTGTGGGAAAATAGCTTCTAACTGCACTTTGCCTTATCTAGAGTAGTCTTTTATGACTGAAGACTGACATTCAATTGAAGTCTGTGCTGCCTACCTATAAAACCTTCAAGAGCTGCCAGTGCTGCTCAGCCTTCAAAGCACAGTGCTGGCTGAGGTGAGCTCACCTGAAATTATCCACCCATTATCACTGCATTGCCAAAAAGGTACAGGCCACCTGGAAGGTACTAATGTGTGATTGTAGAACCAAGAAGATTTGAATCACAAGGAAGACTAAATGGGTGAAAGTCCTTTTAAGCCAGCACAGAAAAATCTTATGTGAGGATTGATTTATATCTGAGATTTATATCTGATAATAAAGACAGCAGAGAAAAGGACACAATCTCTGTGTAACAGTGTTCCAACACCTAGAATTGGTGAGAAGGAGGCTAAAAGGCACTGAGCTGGAAGCAGTGTGTGGGAGCGGACTATCTGGCCAGAGAACTGGGGTTCAGAATCAGTGAGCTGAAACCAGAATTCCTCTTCCAAATCAAAGTGAGCCAAAACACTGAGAGGCTCCCCAAAAGCAGATATTCCTGAGAAACGATACTGAGCAGTTCTGTCCTAAGGAATATATTCCTGGTCCAGATTTGCCCTAAATCCTGGACTGTAAATGAAATCGTGTGGTGTTCACTCACCTGACGTAGATCCACAGCAGCTGCAGCTCTGCCTTGTGGATGTACCACTGCTTCAGTGGTTTCACTTGGGAATGACCCACCTGGTGGATGTGGGGAGGCCTGTGGATGTGGTCTACATGGACCTCAGCAAGGCCTTTGACACCGTCCCCCACAGCAAACTCCTGGCCAAGCTGTCAGCCCCTGGCTTGGATGGGAGCACACTGCGTTGGGTTAGGAACTGGCTGGAGGCTGAGCCCAGAGAGTGGTGGTGAATGGTGCCACAGCCAGCTGGCAGCCAGGCACCAGTGGTGTGCCCCAGGGAGCAGTGCTGGGCCCCATGCTCTTCAACATCTTTATTGATGAGCTGGATGAGGGCATCGAGTCCATCATCAGTAAATTTGCAGACGACACCAAGCTGGGGGCAGGAGTTGATCTGCTGGAGGGCAGAGAGGCTTTGCAGAGGGACCTCGACAGGCTGGACAGATGGGCAGAGGCCAAGGGCAGGAGATTGAACACATCCAAGTGCAGGGTTCTGCACATTGGCCACAGCAACCCCAGGCAGTGCTACAGGCTGGGGTCAGAGTGGCTGGAGAGCAGCCAGGCAGAGAGGGACCTGGGGGTGCTGGTTGATTGTAGGCTGAACATGAGCCTGCAGTGTGCCCAGGCAGCCAAGAGGGCCAATGGCATCCTGGCCTGCATCAGGAACAGTGTGGCCAGCAGGAGCAGGGAGGTCATTCTGCCCCTGGACACAGCACTGGTTAGGCCACACCTGGAGTCCTGTCTCCAGTTCTGGGCCCCTCAGTTTAGGAAGGAGGTTGACTTGCTAGAACGTGTCCAGAGAAGGGCAACAAAGTTGGTGAGGGGTTTGGAACACAAGCCCTATGAGGAGAGGCTGAGGGAGCTGGGGTTGCTTAGCCTGGAGAGGAGGAGACTCAGGGGTGACCTTATTGCTCTCTACAACTACCTGAGGGGAGATTGTAGACAGGCAGATGTTGGTCTCTTTTCCCAGGCAGGCAGCACCAGAACAAGAGGACACAGTCTCAGGCTGCGCCAGGGGAGGTTTAGACTGGATGTTAGGAGGAAGTTCTTTACAGAGAGAGTGATTGCCCATTGGAATGGTCTGCCCAGGGAGGTGGTGGAGTCACCATCATTGGAGGTATTCAGGAGACTTGATGGGGTACTGGGTGCCATGATCTAGTTGTTTAGGTGGATTGGATTGGTTGATAGGTCAGACACGATGATCTTGAAGGTCTCTTCCAACCTGGATTTATTGTATTATTGTATTGGAAAACCTTTATAACTTTAGGATTTGGTGACATCTTACTACGAATTGAGGGTGGTGACTACAGGCATAAATTCAACAGCAATGTGTCTGGGGTTTTGCCTGCATTTTACTGCTCAGCAATTAGCACCTAGTAGTTACAGAGGTTAGCAGTGGACTGTAATAGTAATTTTATTTATTATTTATTTTTTGGTAGCTAGCTCTTGATGCTTTACATTATATGGTGGGAGCTGCTTACACTGAAACACTGCAAAGGGAGCAATAATTGCATAACACATATGACTAAATGGCACATGCCTGAGCTAAATCTGAACAATGGCTACAGAAGCATTGTGACTTTGAGACATCTGTTGTTTTGGGTTTTGCTGCAAACACTCTACAGAGCACTCTCATATGCAACAGAAGAGAAAACAGCTTTTTTCACTGCCATGTCACAGAACCATAGAATTATTTTGGCTGGAAAAGACCTCTAAGATCTTTGAGTCCAACTGTCCAACTGTCCAACTGTCAACCCAGCACCACTATGGCCATTAAACTATGCCCAAAAGTGCGATGTACACACATTTCTTGAACACCTCCAGGGATGGTAACTTCACCACCTCCGTGGGCAGCCTGTTCCAATCACTGACCACTCTTGCAGGAAAGAAATTTGTCCTAAAAGTCAAGCCTAAACCTTGCCTGGCACAATTTTAGGCCATTTCCTGTCACTCTTATCACCTGATACTAGGGAGAATAGACCAACCTCCATCTCACTCGTTCAACCTCCTTTCAGGAAGTTGTAAAGAGCAATTGAGGTCTCCCCTCAGCCTCCTTTTCTCCAGACTAAATAACCCCAGGACCCTCCATTGCTCCTCATAAGACTTGTTCTCTGGACCTTTCACCAACTTTGTTGCCCTTCTGTGGACACCCTCCGGGATCAAAATGTTTGTCTTCTAAGTGAGAGGCCGGAAAATGAACAGAAGCAGTGCTGGGTTCTGCACACAGGTCTCTGCAGAGCAGTGTGTGTCCTCAGGAGTAACTCCAAGTTTCACAGAGGTCTTTCAGGAGCAGTGCACTTCTTGCTGATAGACTTCTTGCACATACTACTACTTTTCAAGTCATTCTTGGTATTTTTTTGCTCATTTTGGACACCTGCCAATTATTGTTCCCAGCTGTAAAATCTGTGTGGTCCCTACTGCCTACCAGAAACTGGAACATATAGATAGAACTCGAGCCTGACTATATTTCCCATGTGCTTTTCTCCTACACATGCACACAGCTTCTCTTTGCTAAGCCCTAGTTGGGTTGCTAAAGGTTGAAGACAATTCCTGTGGTACTTTGTCTGCTAGAGGTACCAGCTTCACTGTACATGGTAAAACCTCTGTCCTATTTTTGCTGACAGGAGCTAGAATCCCTCTTGCTCTGGTGGTGTGTGCTGTGCCACATTCTCGATCCTAACAGCAATTTCCCCTGTCATCAAGGGTGTCTGCATATAGAATAGGTGGCATGCAGTGCTCTGTCACCATATTAGCATGTCCAGCATGAACTGGGCAGCATCCTTTTCACCAGCCCAGTTCCCTCTCTCTTTCCTGAGCACAAGTAGTTAATCAGTCACTCAGGGGGATGTAGTACTTTCCCAACTATATGCTGCAAAGATGCTAAGGTTACCAACCTTCCTAAAGTTTTAACTTTGTTTTATTCCCTCACTATTTCTGATCCCTCCTTTTGCTCCTGGACTGTTTTTTTCCTGACTTTCCTTTTCCCCCTGAACTCTAATGGAAGCAGATTATGCCCTAATGAACTCTAATGGGAGCAGATTATACCCTAATGGGAGCAGATTATACCCTAATGAAGTCTAATGGGAGCAGATTATACCCTAATGAACTCTAATGGGAGCAGATTATACACAAACCCCATTCTACAGTGTCTTTGTTGGTATGGTTTTGGCATACCAAGACACCTGACACCAGGGATATTTGTTCTGCCTTGGAATTGAGTGAGCAATCTGGAGAACCATTGTAGGACTGCAGAGCTGCACAAGATGCTCCCCCCTACGAAACACAAACATGAAGAAAGGTACTCTGCATTGCCTAGCGCAAGCATTTCTGCACACAGAGGGAACACAAACAGCCTGTGTCAGCAGGCTGAAAACACCTGCTTGATCTGTTCTTTTGTGGTCACAAGGACCATGTGCCACCCTACGTTTCACTGCCGGGTGCCCAGAGCACACCATACTTCAGCCAGGGTGCAGGGTCAGAGAGGGAGAAGCACATTCCCCTGTGCTGCCACCCTGTGGGGTAATGACAGATGACTGGGCTTTGTCAGTCCAGACCTCCCTAAAATACTCAGTAATGTGTGAACTTCCCCTCACTGAAATGAAGAATAGGATAGGATAGAATAAACCAAGTTGGAAGAGACCTTCAAGATCATCACGTCCAACCCATCATCCAACCCCAAAGAATCCTGCAATTCCAGTTACTTACCATGTAACTAGGCATGACTTGAAGACAGGCAAGTGGAAAGCCCTCTGCTGGTTCTTGGCTCGTCCACCTACATGAATAACTCCTAGAACATCTTCTTCAATGCAGAAAAGAGGCAATAACAGCATGAGTGGGTTTGAAACTTACTCTGCAGGTACCTGAACACTGGCATGGTCTAGAGAGGTCTAAACCCTAACCCTAACCCTAACCCTGGATAATCTGTAACTCAGCTCCCTTTTCCCTGCATGGAAAGTGTGTTCTGACACAAAACAAGTGTTTATCAGGCATCAAAAAACTCTTCTAGAACCATAAGCTGAGCAGATGAAGGATATCCTCTCAGGGAAGACACAGACTGAGTATTGTGTCTTTCACAGTAATGTACACTTGTCTCTTCTGTGCCATAAAAAAAAAAGCCTCCTACCATCTAAAATCCACCAACATGGTACACTGGCAAGATGTCTAGGAACAAGGTGGTCTTAGGTGGCAGCAGCCAAACTAAACACTTTAGGAAAGTTCCTCCAAGAAACAGAAGCAGCACAAACATGGGGCTGATCAGGCTCCAGAGGGCAGCACAGATGACAGGATGAAGCCAAGGGATGCTGTAGCTCCCAGCAGATCACAGCCACAGCGACAGCACAGGATTAGGAGATGCCCAGAGGCTAAACTAGTTGTTGAGGCTGCAGACGCTTTCCTCTTGCCTGGATCGCCATTGGCTAGTGCTGGTGACTCAGCCGGCTCTGATGGTATATCTAGCGGCAGCCCTCCTGCATGGGCAGAGATAAGGACCTGAACTGGAGCTCTTGCAGGCCTGGAGAATGGATCTGAAGATGTTCCTTGTCTTTGCTGCATTTCTGCTGCACACTACCCTGAGCTTCCCCATTCAGGTGAGAGCACTTCCATGCAGTCTTCTAACTGACCTGGGATGAAGCAGTGGAGACCCATTCTGAAAACTCTTAGCAATATAGCGTAAAGCCAATCTTGTAACTTAGTGCTCCTCTTCGGCCTGATTTTGATGCTCTTGTTGCTGCATTTATGACCTATGGAAGAATTAATACCTTTTACCTCTTGATTTTTGCAGGACAACTATGAAAACAGCACAGCAAGTAAGTAGGATTTATGCTGTATTCTAAAGACAACTGTTAATTCTTGCCTGTGCACCATGCTCTTTGTCAGGGTGTGAGTGACCTGGCTCTGCAGCCTGTGAAAGCACTCTCGGGCCTTTTGGGTAAGGCCATGCTTCCTGATTTGTTCCTGGGCTGAGCACTGAGGTGTTTTACACATACTTTGGGGCATGATTTGTTAGGTTAATTGAAATGTGCTTGAATAGCCTTCAAAACAACCTTTTAATAAACCATTTTGATGCTTTTACGTTTGAGTGTTACAAAAGACTGCTACTCATTTGCCTTCTCAGTGCAGCAATAAAAGGTGTCAAGAGGAAGCTAGGCTTTGTGCTGGGACAGAAAACAAGTAGTACAGCCTTAGCTGAACAGATTTTGTCAGCTCAGGAAATGGAAAGAGGGAACTGCAGATCTCCAGAGAAGATCTGTAGAAATACATCTGAAAGTATACTTGAACCCCAACAAGAAACTGCCAGGTTGGGTGTAATGTGTTGTGGGAGGAAGAGGCTTTGGAAAAATTTGCTTGACTTAGAGAAAATCAATGGCTAATGAGAACTGATCAGTTCTTTTGAGGTGTCATTTATGGCATGGAAGCAAAGGGATGATGTAAAAATCATAGTTCATTGTATCCGGAGCCAACTGAGGGGCACGCTTGCCCAGGTTCAAAGTAGTTGCTGGGACAAAGGCATGAGATGAGTTTTAATGTACCATTGTTAACTGTTTGTTGTGCTTTTTGAGACAGCTCTCAGTATTTGCAGTGCAGGGAGGAGATGAACTGTGCCATTTTGAAAGGTGCACCATGCCATATGTTCATCTGATCAAGAGCATGGCAGATCCTTCTGTGCTCTCACCTGAGCTTTTAAAAGGGTTTCAGGCTGTATGTGCTTGGAACCTGGAGCCGAATTTCCACTGACTTTGATCAGTTAGTCAATCCAGAGCCTCTTGGGTGCATGAATTCTGAATCCAGTCATTTCATACCAAAAACGTTCTTCCTTGCAGAGGTGTTTTAAATGCCACAGATCTCTCTGATGCAGCTGGTAGGAACTAACTGAGCTTCTCTACCATAAACTACCAGCACTGCTGTGGACTTCCATTGCCATGTAATCAAAGAACAGTCTGGACAGAGAAACTGAAGCCTTCTTGGCTCAATAGAAGTGATTCTGTTGCATATTCTAGATAGATTATGGCTAGGAGGAGGTCCTCTCAGTATGTCTGCTTAATAAAGCAGTGTGAAAAGGAAAAGGCACTGCAAGGGGGCATAGAGCTTGCCACATCTTCTCTTGAAAAAAAAAAAGCTTAGAAATAAGAGCTACTTGCTTAACCATTCTCTGTGTCGATGACAAGGAAGACTGCAATTAGTGGCGAGGTGGAAGAGATTGCCAGAAAGGTTTGCAGCATATCCACCACGCATCAGAACAGGTCTCATTAACTGTAGTCAAAGAATAACACAGATAAAACTATTTCTACCTTAGGGAAAGCAAACAAGATGACCTCCTAAATGTCTATGATGATTGTTACAGTGAAGTTTCTGCTCAGAAAGTTATATATCAGACCAGACTTTCCACTTCTCTGTATCTAGAAAGCAGCATTTGGTAGAAGTAAGAGACCTCACACTAGAAAGAGACCTCAGGACTCAGAATGGTTTCAAACTGCTGAGGTTATTTACCCTATGTTAAATTAGGGCTTTCATCCCATTTTATAGCTTTAGAGTTTGACACCATGAAAACAGAGAGGGTGGTTCACCTCAGCAAGGAAATCCAGGTTCCTTTGTCATTTTCCACACTGGAGCTGATAAAATGCTTTGCTGATTCTCAGAGAGCAAATGACAAGGATCCTGTCCCTCAGCACCATCTACTGGGAATGTTCAAAGCTGTTGCTATAAACATCAATTTAATTTCTGTGCCTATGCATTGGTTACTGCACCTGGCTCTCCTCCAGGCAAAGGGACCTGCCAAAAGAGTTCCCAAGGCTGGGGGGACCTGTGCCACTGAACGCTGTGCAGCTGCATTCAAAATCTAATTTGTCCCTTTTTCTTTTCTTCCTCTTCCTTGCATTTTGCAGCAACAGAAGCCACTGAGGTAAGGACAGCTACAGCAGCTCTTTTGATCACTTTGGGGTTCAGTACTATCTAAATTGACCTCAAGACTCACATACTCCACCCTGAGCAGGAATGTCTTCTCAGATCAACAATGTAACAAGGAGCAGTTTCCATTCATCTTCCATTTATTGCTCCACAGTTCCCATGCCCCAGGAAGCTTTTGCCTTCTCTGGGGTCATAGACAAAACTTGCTTTTTCATTTCTGCAAGGCAAAGGAAGTGTGGCAATGTTTTGTACAGCCATAGCTCCCACACCTGGACACCCACCCTCACGGCTCCATAAAAGCAATGCTGTCCTAGTTTTGCTGGGACAGAATCCCAGGCCAGCCATGGGCTGCATGCAGGCCACTGGCAGTTTGCAGTCAGCCAGGAGAGGTGACTCAAGCTGCCTCTTAGGTCTATCTCATTCCATAAACCTCACATTCAATGAAGGGAATTTTGCTGAGATCATCCTGACCCTGCTCCTCTTCCCTCTCCCGAGGTTTGCCTTCCCATCTAGCATGACTTTTGCTGAGCTGAGTACAACTTTTATATACTGGCATTGATGTTAGCTTTGCTGTTTCATTTAACCTGTTCTACTTCCAGCCCAGGGGGCTCCTCTCTTTTTCCAGATGCCCCTTCTCTGCTGGGGAGGGGCCATGGGGTGATAGAGTAACTCCTGTAGTTTAGCCCCAGATATGGGCTAAGCTTAGACAAGTATTTACCACAGTGTTGTGAGGTGATACTGGGAGGATTTCATTGGTCATTTCATTAATGTTTCACTTCTACTGGTGGGGACATTAATAAATCTAAAAGATCTGAAGCTTACTCCACACTTCAGATTATGTTTCCAGAACCTCCTAGGATGATCCCTTTATTATATCTATATTTGCCAAGATATGATAGAAGAATACCTACCATACATGGCTATACATGGTGCAGTATATAAAAGCTCAAGATTGCACTGGGGAAAGATACTTTCAGTGGTAGCTTGCACAGTGTGGATCCCTTGTATGTTATGTTATTAACCATTTATGTTTGATGTGAGATAATTCTAATGCAAGATAATTCTTGCAGGTAACTACACAAGAGGATGCATATGGTATGTATTATTCAGTGTCGATGTAGTGATTGTTAGCTACCCACTTACTCCAGAAAATAACTCATGCTTAACCCAGATTGATCTTAAAGAAGACATGCTAGATCAATACCCTCCCTGTAACACTTTGTGCAAAGCAGTCTCTTGGGCCAGTTGCTTGGACTTGCTGAAAATCTTCAGCTGTTAACTGTTACTAAAAATAGCTCTGCTTGGATAATGTCCTGACTCAAGTCACTTCCAAAAGTTAGGGCAAGCACAGAGGCCGTGTGTCTGCGCTTTTTATTGATGTCGAGACTTACTGCATAACATTAAGAGCTGGCTGATTCTGCTCCCAATGCCTATAAGCTCCTGACTCTGGGCCTAGCTGAGGACATCTGTCCAACCCATGGAATAGGAATGCAGTTCCAATTTAATTGCTTTCTGGTGGTTTTCAAGAGGCCCAGCACATCCAGCAGCAAGCAGGAGGACACTCCATCCTTTCTTGCTCCTGGTGACTTGTGTTGGGGGTTTGGGTGTGAAGTGTGTGGGCCAAACTGTGCTGAGTGTGCAAAAGGAGCCGTGCAGGAATTTGGGACAACACTGAGTTAGAAGAGACATCTTCACCCTAAAGTGGGATGTCTAGGGTGAAAAAAGGGAGACAAGGAAAGAGAATGCTCTTGGCACTGGATTCATGACAAAATAACTGCAGCCAGGAGGTTCACAACATGTTTACATGGCTGAACACTACACCAGTCCCTGAAAATAGGCTCTGCAAGTTTTACCTTAGATCAGGATGTGATCCAAGTGGATTTCTGGAAACTGGGGTTAAAAAATAGGATGCCTCTTTTCTCTGGGAATGAGAAAGTGACACTCTTGTATTTCTGCACAGAATCTCCATCGCCTACAGACTCTGACTTGGAGGATGAAGTTATTTTTAACAGGATTCTGGAGGTTAACAAAGGTAATATCACAAATGCCCTGCTTATAATGGGTGCCACTTGGTTGTTTCTTGGGGGTGATGTGGGAGGCACAATGTCTTGCCACAATCTGTGCAAGTATTTTGTCCATCTTACATACCACCATGTAAAAGATGACCAGAAACAGGCCACAGGGACAATGTTGTCTGCTGAAACCCCATGTCATCTCACAGTGTCAATTCTGAAGATGATACCAGCTGTTGAAGCAACTAAACCATCCAGGTAGCTTCTTCAGCTTTAGTTCCTGACATCTCTGTCATCCTTTGGACATAAAAAAGAGAATTGGGATATCTGGATGCTTTATTATTTAACTGCCTTTCTTCTGAGTGCAAGCATCACTTCCAGTCACATGACTGTGTAGTACAGACCTGTGCCCTGCTGCAGACTTCCTGTTCCTTGATGCTTCCAAACATTCCCTGCTTAATCAGTTGGATGTTTTCCTGTTTTCCTCTTCAGCACTCAGGAAGCTTTCATAGTTTCATAGTTTCAGTCAGGGTTGGAAGGGACCACAAGGATCATCTAGTTCCAACCCCCCTGCCATGGGCAGGGACACTCTACACTAGATCAGGCTGGCCAGAGCCTCATCCAGCCTGGGCTTAAACACCTCCAGGGACAGGGCCTCAACCACCTCCCTGGACAACCCATTCCAGGGCCTCACCACCCTCACGGTGAAGAACTTCCTCCTCACATCCAGCCTGAATCTCCCCACCTCCAGCTTCATTCCATTCCCCCTAGTCCTATCACTCCCTCATAGCCTGAAAAGTCCCTCCCCAGCCTTCTTGTAGGTCCCCCTTCAGATACTGGAAGGCCACAATGAGGTCACCTGGGAGCCTTCTCTTCTCCAGACTGAACAGCCCCAACTCCTTCAGTCTGTCTCTAGAGATGGACACCAAGCATTCCTACAGCTTTCTCTAGACAATACTCACCCTCTCTTTAGTTTGCTTGCCTTCTTAGTTTGCCTTCTTGGCACCTCCTGCCTTTGCCCAGCACCCTTCCTGGGCAGATATTTGATGCCATTTGTTCAGTGCCACCTAATGGACAATGAAACAGTACCAAGATACAGCATCCCTGTCACTACTGCAATTGCTCAGACACTTCTCTCTCTCTCACCACAGACAGCTCTAGGTACTTGTTAGAAGGTGACATAGTTCCACAAAGAGTACGGAGTGCCTTCAGCTGTCGCCAGTGCAACTGGCCCAAGTCCAGCGACGGCATTGTTCGTATCCCCTACGTCTTGGATCCGACCTACGGTAGGTGTAAATCTCCATCTTTTTATTTTCTTTTTAGAATGGATTTTATCCAATAAGCTTTAGGCAGAAACTTACTTCAGATAGAAACCTACTTCTAGAGGCCGCACAAAGAGTTGGTTAAATCAACTGTTAGGAGTTCCTTGTGTAAGCACCTGAGAGTTACAGTTTACGAAGACCTGGACAGGAAAAAGAAGAGGTTCAATTACTTTGAAGTTTGCATCCACGATGTTTTGCGTCTGGTCTCTTGGAACTAAGAACAGCCATTCCCTGTACTGGTACCTGACAGATTCCCTGCCTTTGTCTTGTCTATAGCAGTGAGGTTTCAATGGACTTCATTAGCAAAATAACTTCCCATAGCTGTCTCCAGTGTCCAGTCAGAAGATACATCACCAATCATCACTTCACCTTAAAACAGGAAGTTGAAGAAAAAGAATGCATTTGAATCCATTTGGGCAAATATCTGGATAAGGGGGACCTTGTGCCAGGCTATTGATATCTTAAATTAAATTCATTACTGAGCAAAAGCTCTGCAATGAATTGACACGAGTGACAGAGCCTAGACTAATGTTTTAATCCCTCATTTACCCTGGTTTTGAGCATCTATGAGAGATTTTAACGGCAGCTGCCATTGTCCTTGTGTGACCCCCAAAATGAACGCTTTATTTTCCAGAGGAGAGCCACATCAAGGGGATCCAGGATGCCATGGCAGAATTTGAAGCACTGACTTGCATAAGTTTTGTGAAGCGCAACGAAGAGCGTGACTACCTCAACATTCAATCTGCTGATGGGTGAGTTGAATGATAAATCAATGAGCTCTCTCTACATTGCTTTTCTGTTCTTCACTCATTCTCTGAGACCTCAGAGTGAGAAGCAGAATGCATTTGGAGGTGAAACTTTATCACAGTGCGTTGGGTACCTTGCTAGTGCCAGGACTCAGGAATGACATCACAGAATCAGCAAAGACACCAAAGTGAGGCAAGAAAAGCACCATTAAGGTGGAAAATGTATCTGTGGTGGAGTGAGAAAGTTCCCTCCCCACACACAAAGAAAGAAACCACAGATAGCTCAGTCGGAAAAGCAGATGAAAGCTATATTCACAGGCAGAAATGGAATGCAATGAATATGTACACAAATATACAATATTTACAATATATACAGAAATACACAGCAATGAACACAATGCAGAAAAGCCTTTTCCCTCCAGCTGGCCAGGGGGGTTCCCTGAACCCCCCCTCTCTCCCTCCCTACTTGCCTTTTTTCCCAAAAAGGGTGAGAGAGAGAGAGATAGGCAATTAAGGAGGAAAATTCTGTTAGTTCAAAGCAAATGCAAGAATTAGTTTTCTTATCTGGGTTAGCTTTGTTAACCAAGGTCACTCCTGCTTCAGAGAGAAGCCGTCCAGCCCACAGGACAGAGAAGCACAGACTGCACCCAGCCTGAACCCAGACCAGACTGAACTAACAGAACCCAAACTTAAAATTGCATTCTACAATCTACCAATGAAATTAGTTTAGACTATCTTGGTTTTGTTCAAATATCAAAAACATTCAGCCAGAGTGTTCAGCAACTGTCTCTTTCTTAAAGGCATAGCCTCAACCGGTCACAGTATCTAAGGTTTTGTATTCACAAATAACTGTGAGTCTTACTTGCACAGGCAAACCCAAGTTCAACTTGTGAAGTAAGCAGTTCTCTTCATCACACTGGCTGTCAAGGGCAGAATTAAAGCCTTTGAGAAAAATGTTCAAAACCTATTGGATCAAAAGTGCTATTCATTGTAGCTCCAGCTCTGATACAGTGTTCAGTATTGAGAGGGGAGGAGGCAAGACGTGATTCCTAGAGAGTCAAAGTCACTGTTTGAGTAAAGACAGAATGCAGGAGCCTCCATGCCAGGAAGCTTTAGCGATAACAATATTGTTTGTGGCTCTTTATGATACAGTCACTTCTGCCCTTCTGTAGACTCAACCAGAGTAGGCAGGAAGGAGTCCTCCTACTTCCACAAGATATGTGAAGCAAGGTCCTCTGTACTGCTCCTTTAGCTTCCTGGCAATAAATATCCCCTAAGTCTTCTCTTGGTGTGCAATATCTCCCTCAGCTGCTGGTCCAACTATGGGAAAGTAGGAGGTGGACAGATTGTGTCTGTGATGAAAGGAGGGTGCACGTGGAAGGGAGTGATTCAGCATGAACTGGACCATGCTTTGGGCTTCTTGCATGAACATTCTCGAAGCGACAGGGATAACTACGTGAAGATCATGTGGGATTACATCAGTCCACGTAAGTACCTCTGAACTCCTCAGTGTAGAAACATCCTGCTGTTGCCAGCTCTTACTTCTTCCCTGAAGGGAGAAGACAGAAACATGTTCTAAGTACAATGTTATATATTGCAGAGGACAGACCAGATTTCAAGAAATTTGAAAACTCCAAAAACCTGGATCTTCCATATGACTATTCCTCAGTAATGCACTATGGCCCGTAAGTAGCAGCACACATGGCTTGTGTTGGAACTCAAATCCCATGCTAGACTCAGTTTCTGTAACTCCCTAATTCCCAGCTTCCCTATTTCCCCTTCTGGGAAAAACACCAAGGTAGTTCAGACAAGGTACTCCCTAAGGTTAACTCATTATCCTTTAGCCTTCCACTTGGAGCTTGGATGCAAAGGGCATCTTGAGATTGAGTCCACTTCTAGTACCTGAAGGGGCCTACAAGGATGAAGAAAGACTGTTTTACAAAGGCCTGTAGTGATAGGATGAAGGGCAGTGGCTTCAAACTAGGGAAGAGTAGGTTTCGATTGGATGTTTGGAACAAGATCTTTACCATGAGGGTAGTGGAACACTGGAGCAGATTGCCCAGGGTGGTTGGGGTCCCAGCCCTGGAGACACTCAAGGTGAGGCTCGACAGGGCTCTGGGCAACCTGATCTAGTTGACAATGTCCCTGCTGACTGCAGAGGGGGTTGGACTACATGACCTTTGGAGACCCCTTTCAACCCAGACCATTCTATGATCTTAATCAAACCTATCTGAACAGCACTGTGAGCCAAAACTCAAGTGCTACTCCTGTTCTCCATCCACAGCATAGCATTAAACCCTGAAAGAAATTATTGTATTGAAAACATAATTTTTGTGTGTGTATGTGCAGATATACATTCTCTAATACCACTGGAAAAGCAACTATTGTCCCAATTCCTGACCCATCAGTCCACATTGGACAAAGGCAGGGACTGAGCAACTTGGATGTGGCTAAAATCAACAAACTTTACAACTGCCGTAAGTATCTCCAAGTCGTCCTTCTGTGTTCCACTCAGATCCTTCACAGGGGTGTTTAGACACACTCTGGAGGCATTAGTTTCTAACCCAAAACTGTGAGATTATTCTCCTAAATTCATGGTGTCTGTTAGGGTTGCTGTGGGAGAGAATGCAAAGGTGAAGCTGGAGGCACATTGTGATCAGTGAGAAACTGTTTTCTGCTTCCAGGCTAAACCAAACACATTCACCATTGGCCTACATGGCTGCTGTGCAACAGGCCTAGCTGCATACCACGTTGTACATTTCACTGCAGTAATCTGTTTTCTTACAGCTCAGGAGACAAGTATAAACCCCACAGAGCTGGACATCTCTGTTCCTCATTGCAGTTTGTACTTAAGGCCTGAGCCAAACCAGCTGTAGGCTCCTCTGAACTGGAAGTTTCCTGATGCCTTGTCCTGTTTTCAAACGTTGAAGCTAACGTTCTAAATTTGTATTTATTTTTAACTCTTTAACCTCTGCTAGAAAAAGCTCTACCGTACAATTGCAAGGGGTTTGTTTGGTCAATGGGGAAAAAAATAGGATGAATCACTATCAGCCCTTGCACAGAGGAAAGCCCATGTCCTCTTCAGCCTAAAACACTGCAGAGACATCACATTGGCACCTCACTCTTCAAACATCACTTGATTTCCCCATCTCAGTCACAAACACTGTCACCGTTTGCAGTGAACTGAAACCTCTTGCCCCCTTTATGCATCATGCAAAAAAGAGGACAACACTGCTCTTTATGCTTATCAAGGTGTACCAGTACTCTGGCACAAATGCTAGCAGATCAGTGAATCAAGACCAGCCCATTCTGAAGACTGCAGTCATATGAGTGGGAGCTTCTGTAAGCCTGGCCGCTGAATCAAACCTTGTTTCTTCCTCAGGGCGCTGCAGCACTATTCTCGATGCAGCATCTGGTTCACTAAGGTCTGCCAACCACCCAAGTAATTACTCAGACAACACCAACTGTGTCTGGCTCCTCAGAACCCGATCCAGAAAGGTAAACACAGGTTAACGGTACTCCTAGAATATGGCTCAACTTACTTCTTTCTATGAAAAGCACTTTGCACCTTGTCTGCATGCCAGTTGCCAGATCAGATCTTTTCCATGGGAGAGATTTCTGATCAGTCCCTACTTCATGTCCTTAAGCCAGATAGGGGCAAAAACAACTGCAGAGCTGTGATTTGGAAAACCTCCCTGTGTTGGCCTTCAGGTTTGCAAAATCAAGTCAAAGAAACCTGAGATTGGAAGCATTTAGTCACAGGCCCCTTAGATCTGAACCCCTAAAGCAAGGCTAGGCAAACAGCTCTAGTTTGGGATGGGCTGCAGCTTGGATTCAGTCTGTCTTAAAGAATGCTCCATGAAAAAAGTCATATACATGTGTCTTAAAGGCTGATTTTTCTCTTCCCTTCCAGATTTCTCTGCAATTTCAGGCCTTTGATCTGCAGAAAACCAGAGGCTGTCAGGGTGATTATGTTAAAGTTTATGATGGATCTAGCAAGTCTTCTCCAGTTCTCATGGACAAGACCTGTGGATCAAAGATACCCAAGGAGCTAGTTGCTTCAAGCAATCTCATGCTTGTAGAGTTCGTCACAGATGGTGCTAAAACAGCTTCTGGTTTCCAAGCCACCTTTACTTCCGGTAGGTCTAAGAACAAGAATGTTTTTCTGAGCCAATCTGTGTCATGTCAACCCTCCTCTTCACAGAGGAAAAATAACAGTCTGAGGAACTCCTCCTCTAGACAAGACCCATCTCTTCCTACCTTTCAACATAAAGGATCAGACCTACAGTGAGATCATTTATTCATGCAGACAGGTGGGGCCATGCTCAGGACAAGGGCGTTAGCCAGGTGATTCTGTTTGTCTTGCCTCTCAGATGTATGCCATGGCAAAGCATAGGCTACTGAGGGTAGCAGCAGTTTAATGTTGCTGCTAGTGATGCTGCATCTTGATTTATTTCTGCTGTGATGGTGCTTGAAGGGACTGCTCCTCTGGAAAAGATGTGGTTTGTCAAGACACAGTCCAGAGGGTGAACCAGGTCACTCAGGTCCATGCCAGTATTTCAATGGTCAGGATCCACGATCACCTAAACTACATTCTCTTCAGTTTTATTTATTCAGTAACTAAGGCCACAACCACACAAGTTACCACAAGATTCCCACTCAGTATGCATCAGCTACAGGACATTGTGCTTGCCATGGGACAAAAACAAGCACAGAGTTTAAATAAATCCAACAAAATCCAGTGACTTAACTCTATACCCAAGCAGCAACCTTGCACTTCCTCGATGTGGTATCTATCTTGTCCACTGCAGCAATGGAAGGAAAGAGCCTTCCATCTCTGTACCAGTTTGTGTTAACAACCCATTGTTAACCAGTTGTGTTAGCAACTACAAAGCAGCCTCAGTTGTCAGATAAAATGTGATTTAACATTTACATGTTTTAGAGATACTACAGTTTCTTCAGGGAGCTCTGACAGCTAAATCTTCCCTGCTTTCACTTACAGTGAGGATCCAAAGAAAACCCAGCACCCGCAACTGACCTGATGAAGAAGAACCAATTCTGTGAATATCAAAATGATGTGTTTCTTACTGTGCTCATATCCTGGCATGGATGGGTACAAAATTTAATTCTAATAAGAATCAAAGTTTTCATCTCCCTGAAGCCATATAAATGTATGAATTCTCTACATCCAGTGTGCTCCTCTTTTTGTCTGCACAGTTAAGTTATTACCTCTTTCTATTTAACAACTGAATTAAAAGCTTCATATTAAAACCCAAAAGGTTTCCATGGTTTCCATTTCTGTTCTCATAGAATAATCATAGAATCACAGTATCACCAAGGTTGGAAGAAACCTCAGAGATCATCGAGTCCAACCTGTCACCACAGACCTCATGACTAGACCATGGCACCAAGTGCCACATCCAATCCCCTCTTGAACACCTCCAGTGCTGGTTGCCTGGGAGAAGAGACCAACCCCCAGCTAGCTACAACCTCCCTTCAGGTAGTTGTAGAGAGCAGTAAGGTCTCCCCTGAGCCTCCTCTTCTCCAGGCTAAGCAACCCCAGCTCCCTCAGCCTCTCCTCACAGGGCTGTGCTCCAGACCCCTCCCCAGCCTTGTTGCCCTTCTCTGGACATGTTCAAGAGTCTCAATGTCCTTTTTATATTGAGGGGCCCAGAACTGGACACAGGACTCAAGGTGTGGCCTAACCTGTGCTGTTCCTTCCATGCACATGACCACTGCACTATCACTTCTTAGTCCCCCCAACCCTGACTTAGCCACAGGAGTATGTATCTCTTAAGTATACCACTGATGTCGTCATGGGTTTGGTTAGTCGGCTGAGGAGACCACCTCCAAACTTTACAAATTCATTTCATGATCTTCACAGCCTTGAGCATGAGAAGGTCTTAGATACCAAGTTGAGAGAAAAATATTTGACTGTTGTGATGCCTGAGCTCTTACAAAACAAAATGGGAGGAAATAATACTGCAAAGCTAGAATCTCTTGACGGATTTATGAAGACCACATCCAAGGCAGGTTTTTTTGGAGAGAAATTTCAGAGGGGATTCAGCTTTTCCAGAGAGTGATGATAAACTGGTTCCAGGTGATCTAGGATCATATCCTTGAAGGAAGGACAGTGATTTCAATAGATGAGCTTTGTGAAAAGAGCTCTGAAACAATGCTGGAAATGCCTGAGAATTTACTGAGCTGTGACTATCCATGTATTGCTAAAATAATCAGGAGATTTTCTTTGTAAGGGAAATTAATCAGTGTTGAAAAATACCCAGAGGTAGTGCATGTTAAGACTCTGTAGTTTCCTTTCCAATTCCTCTGCCACTTCCCTGCCAAGAAGCAACCAGCAGAGTTTAGGCCTCTGTTGTTCTGATCCATGTTGCACAGGACAGAGGCAAAGCTGGACAGGGGTAAAGACTGCATTAAGGTTCAGCCTGAACATGTGGCCACTCCCTGGCTCCAGGACAACTCTCCACAGATACCAAGCAGCCCAGGACCTTGTGAGCAGCCCAGGACCAATCCCACCTAGCCTGGATAGGAACCCAGGAGTTTACAGGGGCAGCAAGACTGGGCAACCTGGCTGTGTCTGGAAATGCTTTCAAGCCTAAGGAGTTTCACATCCCCTTGCTGTGGCCAGTTCAATCTGAGGGGAGACCACCCCAATTTCAATCTGAGGGGAGAAGCCACTCTGCTCAGTGATCACATCTCCACCTATCATCCTACAGCACAACATAATCTTTCTCTCACCAACATGCATTAGGCTACAGACAGGGCCACAGGACTACCAGTGAGTAACTCGGCCTAGGAATGGCTTCATAAGACTACTCACTACTGAGTGGGTCCAGCTGTGGATCCAAACACACTTTATCTCCAGAAGCAGCAGCAGATAATGCAGAACATCACCTTCACAGACACCATCTTGCCAGAGAAAATGCCTGCTGGGCAAGGGAGAGCAGCAATATAAGCAACAGCCAGGGGTATTCCGGACAATCCATGTCCATAGGTAAGCATCTGCACAGTCCCCTCTGGGACCTCAGTGAGTATATCCCTCAAGCAATCCTAGTGTGGAAACTTTCAGCAGGACAGAGTACCCAGCATACTGGGAGGCAGGTTTCAGTTTCTGAGATGCTGCCCCAGAGGGGTGAAGCTGGGACTTCTGGTGCTGGTTCAAATCCACTTTGGGCACATGGAGACGTTCAGCTATACAAAGCCCCCAGGGATGTGACAGAACACCTCTTTTAGAAAACCAGCTCTTGCCCCAAACTACCTCCAGAGCAATCCGGCCAAGCCAGCCCCTCTGGAGAGATTCTTAACAGAAATACAAAGATTGGCAGGAATGCTGCAGGGATGGAAACATGCACGTGTGAGAAAGCATGGGAAGAAGCAGCTGAGCAAGGGCTACCAGAACAGCCTGTATCGATAACAAGGCACACCACTCCCATGACACTGCTCCCATGCCACTGCACCTAGGAGGATCACAGAGGAATGTGTTGTTTAGGGCATGACCAGAGGGTCTAGACTCCATTCAGGCAACAGCACAGACACCTGTCAGTGGAAGATCCTGCACTCACGTGCAAGCACGTTTGCAGCTGCTGCATGTGCCGTTCCTTTTTCCTGATAGGCCAGCAGGAAAACAGACATATCCTTCCAGCAATGACAAACAGGTTGTTCAACACTAGAGGCTCTTCTTTGGGGAGGCACAAAGCTGTAATTCCCACACTTGTTTCAGCAATGGTTCCCACTCATGGTCTGAACTCTTCTTTACCAGGCACCATGAAGACATAGGACAATTATACTGTCACCTTGAATCACAGAATCACAGAATGATTGAGGCTGGCAAAGACCTCTGAGATCTTCGAGTCCAGCCTATGACCTAACACCACCACATCCACTAAACCCTGCCACCAAGTGCCACATCAAATCTTTTCTTAAAGACCTCCAGTGATGGCTACTCCACCACCTCCCCAGGCAGTCCATCCCAGTGCCCAATCAGCCTTTCTGTGAGGAAGTGCTTCCTAATAACCAACCTAAACCTCCCCTGGCACAGCTTCATACCATGCCCTCTTGTCCTGTCACTGGCTGCCTGGGAGAAGAGCCTGACTCCCACCTGACTACATCTTCCATTTAGCTAGTTGTAGAGAGTGATAAGGTCCCTCCTCAATCTCCTCTTCTCCAGGCTGAACATGCCCAGCTCCCTCAGCCTTTCCTCATCAGACTTTCCCTCCAGCCCCCTCACCAGTCTCGTCACTCTCCTCTGGACCTGCTCCAGCACCCCTCCTGAGGTGAGGGGCCCAGAACCCCTCACTGGGGGGTTGTGTTCTTCATACAGAGAGCTGGGGATCCCTCATCTACACCCTCAATTCCTTTCCCACCTGGAGTGCTCTATTTCACTGCCTTGCCCTTGGTTCACTCCCACGCTCTTTCCCACTGAGCTATTTGTGGGGTCTTCACAGAGTTGGGGGATGCATGGAGAGAAGTTCTGGCTCCCCAGTGCCAGCTCTGCTGGCTACAGGACACAGAGCTGTGTTCAGATCAGGCCTTAAGCACACACAGGACTCCCCAGAGCTGAGAGATCAGCCTCAACCAGATCCCCTGGCCCTTTCCCCAGGGGCAGATGGGCCAAGCCTTCTCAGCAACAGCACTATTTGCAATTCTCCTTTCCATTCAGTTAAGCTAACGTCTTCATTAACTATCCGTTTCTGTGGAAATTGTTACCTTGTTGAAAGCCAATTGTTCTTAAGCAGCTGCCACCTGGGTTGAGACACAGTGCTTGAAAGGGAAAACCGAAATACTGCTTTGTGGAAAGGTAGTGTACCTTAGCTTCAATCTATACCTTGGTGAATGGTGCCACAGCCAGCTGGCGGCCAGTCACTAGTGGTGTGCCCCAGGGATCAGTGCAGGGCCCCATGCTCTTCAACATCTTTATTGATGATCTGGAGGAGGGCATTGAGTCCATCATCAGTAAATGTGCAGACGACACCAAGCTGGGGGCAGGAGTTGATCTGCTGAAGGGCAGAGAGGCTTTGCAGAGGGACCTCAACAGGCTGGACAGATGGGCAGAATCCAAGGGCATGAGACTGAACACATCCAAGTGCCAGGTTCTGCACATTGGCCACAGCAACCCCAGGCAGTGCTACAGGCTGGGGTCAGAGTGGCTGGAGAGCAGCCAGACAGAGAGGGACCTGGGGGTGCTGGTTGATGTTAGGCTGAACATGAGCCTGCAGTGTGGCCAGGCAGCCAAGAAGGCCAATGGCATCCTGGCCTGCATCAGAAACAGTGTGGCCAGCAGGAACAGGGAGGTCATTCTGCCCTTGTATACAGCACTGGTTAGGCCACACCTGGAGTACTGTGTCCAGTTCTGGGCTCCTCAGTTTAGGAAGGATGTTGACTTGCTGGAGCGTGTCCAGAGAAGGGCAACAGGGTTGGTGAGGGGTTTGGAACACAAGCCCTACGAGGAGAGGCTGAGGGAGCTGGGGTTGCTTAGCTTGGAGAAGAGGAGACTCAGGGGTGACCTTATTGCTCTCTACAACTACCCGAGGGGAGATTGTAGACAGGCAGAGGTTGGTCTCTTCTCCCAGGCAGGCAGCACCAGAACAAGAGGACACAGTCTCAGGCTGCACCAGGGGAGGTTTAGACTGCATGTTAGGAGGAAGTTCTTTACAGAGAGAGTGATTGCCCATTGGAATGGTCTGCCCGTGTAGGTGGTGGAGTCACCATCACTGGAGGTGTTCAGGAGGAGACTTGATGGGGTACTGGGTGCCATGATCTAGTTGTTTAGGTGGGTTGGATTGGTTGATAGGTTGGACACGATGATCTTGAAGGTCTCTTCCAACCTGGATGTATTGTATTGTATTGTATTGTATTGTATTGTATTGTATTGTATTGTATCAATATGCAGAGTAATTCCACAGAGCCCAGAAAGTTCTGTCCTACAGATCAAAGGCTAACCTTTCGATAAACCTCTTAACGCTAACTGAACTAGGGAAGAACAAACACTGTTCTAATCCATCTAACTGCCCTAGGGAGAAAGAAGCCCTGTAAACAGCTCTGGTATGGAGCCCTAAATAAAAAGAGAACCATAACAATCTGGATTTCACAGCACAAATTAAGACCAATTCTACGTATATAGATTGTATTTGCCTTTGAGGTTGTACTCCACTTTCTCTGTAATCTTCTCCTTGATTTTTTTTTCTCGCTGGTACATACTGATGCAGGGCAATACACCTGAAAAAATTTAGAATGGTCATCAAGAGGAAGTTCTTTTACTGTCTTGCAGGCTTCCTCCTGTGCCAGGGAAGAAAATGTCTTTATAATTATTACGTGGAGAATAAACTATTTTTCCTTTTTTTTTTCCGTCTTTAGTCTGCCTTTATGCCTTTCATTCTAGCTTCAGAGCAATTGGTCTCATCCTCTGCCAGGAGAATCTAGGAAAAGAGCTACAGCTCAAAGCATGCTCAGAACTTCGTTAAACAGAATGAGTCATAGTTTCAGTCAGGGTTGGAAGGGACCACAAGGATCATCTAGTTCCAACCCCACTGCCATGGGCAGGGACACCCCACACTAAATCAGGCTGGCCAGAGCCTCATCCAGCCTGGGCTTAAACACTTCCAGGGACAGGGCCTCAACCACCTCCCTGGACAACCCATTCCAGGGCTTCACCACCCTCATGGTGAAGAACTTCCTCCTCACATCTAGCCTGAATCTCCCCACCTCCAGCTTCATTCCATTCCCCCTAGTCCTATCACTACCTGATAGCCTGAAAAGTCCCTCCCCAGCCTTCCTGTAGCCCCCTTCAGATACTGGAAGGCCACTATGAGGTCACCTGGGAGCCTTCTCTTCTCCAGACTGAACAGCCCCAACTCCTTCAGTCTGTCCTCATAGGAGAGGTGCTCCAGCCCTCTGCTCCTCCTCGTGGCCCTTCTCTGGACATGCTCCAGCACCTCCAGATCCCTCTTGGAATAGGGGCTCCAGAACTGGAGGCAGTAGTCCAGGTGGGGTCTCAGCAGGGCTGAGCAGAGGGGGAGAATCCCCTCCCTTGCCCTGCTGGCCACACTTCTCCTGCTGCAGCCCAGGCTCTGATTGGCTTTCCGGGCTGCAAGTGCACCCTGAGAGCTCCTGGTGAGCTTCTCGTCCACCAGCACCCCCAAGTCTCTCTCCTCTGGGCTGCACCCCAGCCAGTCCCTGCCCAGCCTGGATTTGTGCCTGGGATTCCCTCGACCCAGATGCAGGACCCTGCCCTTGGTCTTGTTGAAGCTCCTGAGGTTGGCTTGTGCCCACCTCTCCAGCCTGTCCAGGTCCCTCTGGATGGCATCCCTTCCCTCCAGCTGTCTGCTGCACCACAAAGCTTGGTGTCACACTACAGCTTTAATGAGTACCTGATGGACAGATGAGCATGACACTTGACAATGGAAATTAAAATTAAGCATTAATGGGCAAAACAGATGTTGCCTGAAAGGCGGTATTAGAAGGAACACCCTTTTTGTGTTGTTTTTTTTTTTTTTTTATTGTTGTTGTTGGGTTTGATTATGTTTTCCTTTCTTAAAGAAAACCCAAACATTTTAATTATCACAGTATCACAGTATAACCAAGGTTGGAAGAGACCCCAAGGATCATCAAGTCCAACCTGTCCCAACAGACCTCACAACTAGACCATGGCACCAAGTGCCACGTCCAATCTCCCCTTGAACACCTCCAGGGACGGCGACTCCACCACCTCCCTGGGCAGCCCATTCCAATGACGAATGACTCGCTCAGTGAAGAACTTCCTCCTCACCTCGAGTCTAAACCTCCCCTGGCACAGCTTGAGACTATGTCCCCTTGTTCTGGTGCTGGTTGCCTGGGAGAAGAGACCAACCCCCTCCTGTCTACAACCACCTTTCAGGTAGTTGTAGAGGGCAATGAGGTCACCTCTGATCCTTCTCTTCTCCAGGCTAAACAATCCCAGCTCCCTCAGCCTCTCCTCACAGGGCTGTGCTCAAGGCCTCTCACCAGCCTTGTTGCCCTTTTCTGGACACGTTCAAGTATCTCGATGTCCTTCTTAAACTGAGGGGCCCAGAACTTATTCTTAATTCATTTCAGCTTTGATAATAGGAGACAGAAACAGTCATTTTGGCATAATATATTGCAGATTAAGCACTAGTCACTATTTTTGAGTGACTGCTGCTCCTGAAATCTCATAAAGAAACTTCACCTGTGTGCTTACACCTGGAAACACAGCTAGAATTATGTGACCAGCAAGTGCTCTAATCCAGAAGCAATCCACAACCTACAGCTGAGAAGTATTTTATGAGTGTAAACTTCATTTTTATTTATAAATTCCTGGGACAAGCATGCAGAAAATCATACATTTTGAAGTTCCTGGCCTAATTCCGTTATATTTGACATATATTACTTTTACTGTTCAGTCAAGGTACTGTAATTGTGCAGTATCTTAACTGTGGCCCAGTAATCAAAAGGCAAGTCCAGTGAAACACACAATGACAATGACAAATGGGTTCTTAAAAAGCTGTGAACATGGAACAGCCATTCTGTATACAAAAGATTCTTCTGGAGAGTATTATTTTTATTCCTTTTTGCATTTATTCTTTTTAATAACCTGAACATTTCGCTTCCTGGGTGCTAGCAGCGGACAAAAAGTAAAATCCTTTTCCTGTTTTCTAGGGGGTATGAGGAGATGATAATAGGAGGAATATGGACCAATGCACACTTTCAATGTCACCTTGAATAATAAAATCATATAAAGTGTTATTTGTGGAGAGAGAATAGCTGTCCATTTATGGATAGAGTGTTATGTGCCTAAAAAGATACAAGCAAAAATTAACCAGCTATAGGCAAGCCAATACACAAGCAAACAGTACTTCCACACTGATGGCCACTTATGCAAAAACCCATTTAGCTGGCTTTAGGATAGGTCTAAGAATAGTCATCATCTTTGCCACCTTTTTCCATTCACACCACCCTCATGGCATTCTGCATGCCACCTGTGCCTGGGCAGGTTTCTGTTCTTTACCAGCACATGTATTACACACGGACACATCACAGTATTCTCCTCTGAAGCAGTCTGCTTTTTCTGATGGTTTTCTTGCGCCCAAGCCATTAGCAGCTTCTGATACAATACAATACAATACACCACCAGGTTGGAAGAGACCTTCAAGATCATCACGTCCAACCCATCAACCAATCCAACCCACCTAAATACAATACAATACAATACAATACAATACAATACAATACAATACAATACAATACAATACAATACAACCCACCTAAACAACTAACCCATGGCACTGTGGTGGGTTAACACCCTTTTCTGAGAACAAAAGAACAAAGCAGGGGGGAGGGCTTGCAGGTACTTTTCACTCCCTGCAGGGCATTTTTCACCTGGGAAGCTGAGTCTGTTCCACTCCCCCCTCCCTGCCCAGCTAGGGTATAAAAAGCAGGACCTCATAGCTGTTGGCCGCGGCTTTTCTGGCTTCTGCCTCTGCTGGATGAGAGCTACTGCAGCTGCCCTCCTGCTCCTCTGCCACGTGGTCGGACCTGCTGCCTCCACACTTCCTCAGAGAAAGGCTGGGTTTGTATTATTCTCTTGGTTTTTTTTTTGTTCCCCTCCCATCCATCCTTGTTCCTTGCCCTTGTGAACCTTTTTTCCTGTTATTGTTATATATATATATATATATATTGCTTAAAGACAACTCTTTGCCTCTCTACTTCCAAGCCGACTCCAAATTATTGTTTGGTGGATTTGCTCTTTCCTTTTCTCCCCTCTCTGTTGGGGAGGGAAGAGGGGGGGGAGTGGGGGAGAGATTCTCAGCCTTGCCCCCCACCTGAGCTCTTAACTTCCAGTTAAGGCTCAAACCACCACAGGCACCAAGCACCCCATCAAGCCTCTTCCTGAACACCTCCAATGAAGGTGACTCCACCACCTCCACGGGCAGCCCATTCCAATGGGCAATCACTCTCTCTGTATAGAACTTCTTCCTAAGATCCAGTCTAAACCTCCCCTGGCGCAGCCTGAGACTGTGTCCTCTTGTTCTGGTACTGGCTGCCTGGGAGAAGAGACCAACCTCTGCCTGGCTACAGCCTCCCTTCAGGTAGTTGTAGAGAGCAAGAAGGTCACCCCTGAGTCTCCTCCTCTCCAGGCTAAGCAGCCCCAGCTCCCTCAGCCTCTCCTCATAGGGCTTGTCTTCCAAACCCCTCACCAACCTTGTCGCCCTTCTCTGGACACGCTCCAGCAAGTCAACCCTCCTTCCTAAACTGAGGGGCCCAGAACTGGACACAGGACTCAAGGTGTGGCCTAACCAGTGCAGTGTCCAGGGGCAGAATGACCTCCCTGCTCCTGCTGGCCACACTGTTTCTGATGCAGGCCAGGATGCCATTGGCCTTCTTGGCTGCCTGGGCACACTGCAGGCTCATGTTCAGCCTACAATCAACCAGTACCCCCAGGTCCCTCTCTGCCTGGCTGCTCTCAGCCACTCTGCCCCCAGCCTGTAGCACTGCCTGGGGTTGCTGTGGCCATTGTGCAGAACCCTGCACTTGGATGTGTTCAATCTCCTGCCCTTGGCCTCTGCCCATCTGTCCAGCCTGTCGAGGTCCCTCTGCAAAGCCTCTCTGCCCTCCAGCAGATCAACTCCTGCCCCCAGCTTGGTGTCGTCCGCAAATTTACTGGTGACCCTCTTGTGCCCAAGTCACTGACAGCTTTGTTCCCCACCATGTTGCAGCTGCCAGGTCAAACCTCCTTCAAAAATCAACCTGAATTCCCCTCCTGACACGAGCTTCTGATCCCTACTCCTGTAACATTAACCATATGGCACCTAATTTTACCCCATATCTAAACAACTCACACTGGAAGCAACAAAATCTTACTAAAACATTGAGTGATTGGGGGGGGAGAGGTTAGGCAGATTTTAATCCTTTTCCAGACGGATACTTCTCTGCCTCTCTGGCCATTCTCCCTCACGGGAGGGCCATCCCCTTAGGGGCAGCTCCCCTCCTACGCTCAAGTCCTGCAGTCAACCTACTGTCATCCCCTTGCCATTAACAGCACGCCTCGACGTCCTTTACCCCCTCTCAGGGCCATCTTAGTGAGGGAGGGGCAAGGGGCAGTAGCCCTTGCACATTTGGGAAACTCAAGTTTTAAGGCAAAATGGTGCATTTGTGGAAAAAAAATATAATCCAATGCTTCAGTAAGAGTTTTACTTCAACTCCAGCCTTTCACATTTAATTACTGGGTTTTAAGGCTCATTTTTGCTCTAGCAAAGTGTAACCTGCTCATTCCTCTTGGTGAGGGAAGGGTGAGAAGGCTGCGGCCAGGGGCAGTATTTCTTGCAAGTTTGGGAAGCTGAAGTTTTAAGGCAAAATGATGCATTTGTGGGAAAAGATCCTATATTTCAGTAAGAGTTTTAGTTCAACTCCAGCCTGTAACTTTTAATTACTGTCTTTTAAGGCTCATTTTTGCTCTAGCAAAGTGTAACTTGCTCATTCCTCCTGGTGAGGGAAGGGTGAGTGGGCGCTGGCCAGGGGCAGTAGTACTTACAAGTTTGGGAAACCAGAGTTTTAAGGCAAAACTTAAAAAACCCCAAACCTATATTTCAGTAAGAGTTTTAGCCCCACTCCTGACTCTCACATTTAATTACTGTGTTTTAAGACTCATTTTTGCTATCTAGCAAAGTGTAACTTGCTCATTCCTTAAAGTTCTGACTTGGCACCTAGAGAGACAGAGAAAGTTCTAGACTGTTCCAGCTCCCTGAGCTGATTGTGAAGGCAGCAGAGTGCAGCCTTGTGCTGACAGGGTCCAGGCCCATGGTACTTGGATGATACAAGGAGGACAGACTAGAAATGTTGGCCAAGCTCAAGCAAGAGCCCGTGGCATTAGACAGGGTCATGGTGATGAGGCAGAGGCCATGATCAAGCCAGGAGTGCAAGTCAGCAAACCAGGATCAAGTATGGTAGCCACAACTCTAGGCAGACACTGTCACAAGCAAGTTCACAGTGACAAGGTAGGTCTGAGGTCAAGCCAGCAAGTCAACCACAGCTCAGAATAGAGTTCATAGTCAAAGAGAGGCACAGCTGTTATGGCACAGGAGAGCTTAACCAGTGCCTGAAGGTGTTAGTTTGAGCTAACTGAGGAGCCATAAGCAGAAGGTTTTCAGGTCCCAGGTCAGGCTGATTAGGGCAATTAAAGTCTGTTAGTGCAGTCAAGGACCTGTGAGAAGGGGACAAATGGTGCTGGGGTGGTTGTTCCTGGGGTAGCAGCGTGGTTTGGGAGAGGCTTAGGCTGGTTCTGCAGCTGGGTACCAGGGTGACCAGACAGCAAGTGCTACATTGATTAATGGAAGTGCTATTGTAGCAGCAAAATAAGAGCTTTTGACACAAGAATGCTTAGGTGGCTGTTTGGTTAATTCTAATGCTTTCCATCTCTGTCAAACTGTAGCCTGCATTACAGACCACAGCTGTGAGGTTTTGTTTTAGGCAGTAGCTATATGACAGGAGTTATTTTTTATGACAGCTGAGTGCAATACCAGTATTGAGAGTTAACCTGTGAATATCATCAGGCCATGCCTGATTCTTCTGTGATGTTCTGCTACCTTGTCCTGATGGCATTTTGTGTGGCTATCAATCTTGTTTTGACTCTTGTATATCAAGCCACTTGACAGAAGAAGCTTTTGCTTTTCTTTCCAGTCCTTTGCCTTGATGTATTTTCACGATTTCTGTAACTGTTACACAGTTGTCTTCTAGAGCATCTTTTCTCATGATTTTAATGTATAGCTGTTTCCTTTTACATTACTGTGTTATGGGATTGTAATGATTGAATTCAGTCATACTTGTCTGTGCATAATCTTTTTAAATTGAAAGAAATGTAGTTGAAGAGAGCATGCACTCAGGGAGATTCATGTTTATAATTATCTTCTGATGACTTTTTAAGCTTCCATTTGCAATATAGTTAATTGTCCTTCTTGTATATGGCAGTCTTGGACATGCTTATGTGTTTGGTTATGAATCTTAGGCGTTTTAGGAAGATGCATGATCATCTTATTATGGAAATTCAGAAGTCATTTTGTAGCAGCAAAGAATGCAAAACTGCCTGAAAGCCCTCAGCTTCTAAATATCAGTGGGTATTTATTGTCCTATTCTTTGCCTTCACTAGCTTGTATAGACCCACCTGTCAGATGTACTTATGAGTGCTGCTAATTAGATTTCCTAACATATTAGGTGTAATTTATCACATTCATAAATTACTGATTACAGTAAAAGGGGATGAGGATGTAGACCTGTGGAGTACAGGCGTGAAGTTAGAGGTGGCTGATGGACTGGGCTTGTGGAAACACATATTCAACACTGTAAACACAGGATTATATTTTGTAAGATGAATAAAAGGAGAAGCTGTTCACACGAACACACAAAGCTGCATGAGACCACAAGCGTCAAACCATGCAAGCTATTGCAGGTTAGGTTTGAGACGTGTTTCTGTAATAGTTTCATAGTTTCATAGTTTCAGTTAGGGTTGGAAGGGACCACAAGGATCATCTAGTTCCAACCCCCCTGCCATGGGCAGGGACACTCTACACTAGATCAGGCTGGCCAGAGCCTCATCCAGCCTGGGCTTAAACACCTCAAGGGATGGGGCCTCAACCACCTCCCTCGACAACCCATTCCAGGGCCTCACCACCCTCATGGTGAAGAACTTCCTCCTCACATCCAGCCTGAATCTCCCTACCTCCAGCTTCATTCCATTCTGAAACATGACTTGTTTGTAGCAGTGCAATGTAGAATGCCCCAACGTGAGAAAGAATGGGTGCTGTGGTTACATTTGAACTTCTAAATGTAATACTTTTAAGATCATGGAACTAAAATAGCTGTTGGTAGGAATGCAGATGTGCAAGAAAGCTTAAAATACCCCTTCCTGTATAAAACCTAGTTTTGGTTTTCACCAGCAGTACTGTCATCAGTATGTTTTAAAACCAAAGTAAGTAGCCCATCAAATGTGATCTATTTTTAATCCTGCCTCTGTTCACAGGACTTGGCAAGATATTTTGACAGATGTAACACCAGCACAGTAAGATTCAGGCTCCTCATTGACTTAATTCCAGAAGAAGACGACATTATTATTTTTAGCTCAAATACGTGCAATTTTTAGCACAAATTTGGAGCTGTACCTAAGCAATACACAGCTCTCAGCCAATGGGCAGCACTCCAGTTCAACATGTTCCACAGAATGCACCTGCTAGTGATGTTTAAAACCAACCCTTCCTTGCAGGACATGCAGCTCTTCTCCCCCTAGAGCAGTATTTAGGAGAGTGCTCAGGGTGGTAGCAATAGGTCCTACTCAGCTGTGTAAAATTAGGTAGACTCACAGGTTAAAGGACTTCTAAAATCTGCATGTTTCCACCTAAATCAGGTGTGCAATGAAATGCTGGTAGTTGGTTCCATGAAACCTTTTGTTACCCTCTCTAATCTTAGCTGGTCATCATAAAAGGCTATTTCTGATGGGTAATGGATAGTTCCTTCTTCACAAAATGCTCACATAACTTTATTGCCTGAGCCTGTAAGGAAATGTTTTCCCTGAGTGAATATTTTATGAGCAGTTCATGGTGGATATTGGTGATGCAAATGAAAGCATTAATTTGGTGCTGGAATGGTAGGGTGCCTAAGTCCTGTGGGTTCTGCACTGTCATTGAGACTTGTGCAGCTTACCCACACATTTCCAATTTAGAACATAAAATGTGAATAATCATTTTCACGTCTATTTTGTGCCTATTTAAGCGTTCACATTTAAATTTAGTTGTGCAAGTTAAAGTAAGGCATGGGTGGTTTGGGATTTTTTTCATTCTAATGAATATTAGTGGATTCTTTCCCCTTGTTTACTCAGCTCTAGGAATTTTGCTGCCCTAGATTTTCCCTGCAGTTTCAGCAGTTTCAGTTAAGGACAGCCTTTTCTCTTTGTCTTGTAGACTATCATGAAAAGTTTTGTGGACAGGGAAGGATTTGTTACAGTACACTGCAGGTATCTTCATTCCAGTGAAATCTCTTTATCCAGTGAAGCCCTTTGGAATACTGTGATGAAAGGTACTCAAGATGGGAGATTTTTCCCATATATTTTCTAAAGATGACAATCAACCTCCCTTTAATCTAGGTATGTGTTGCTCAAAATGAGGCATTTCTGGATGTATATTTGTCTGTGTTTGTATGAGTGAACAGGAATGTTGGGTTTTTTAAACACTAGCTTGACTTCTGGTTCCTTTCATGCTAGTGACAAAAATGCTTAACACTTACTGAAGTCAATGCAAATTCAAGTGGTGATATTTAGACATTGAGTCTTAGCAGGACTGTGTCCTTGGCTGTAGATTTCAAACCTCCTTCATTTCAAGGTGCTGGGAAGCTTAAGTTCAAATACTTTGAGACAATCAAGACCAAGGTGGCTAACAGGAATACAATGCAGATGCTGTAAACGTTGACCATGAGCAGAATCTTTATTACCTACAATAAATATTCATAGGATTTAATAAGCTTCAGTTAATTCTACAGATGTGTTCCTCATGTGCTAATCCTAGGGCCAGTCCTATTTGATAGTTTGATCCATGATCTGGATACAGGGTTGGACTGGACCATTAGCAAGTTGGCTGATGATCCCACACTGAGAGGAGAATCATCTTGACTCGAGGGACAAGAGAAAGATCCCTTGCAGAGGGATCTATATAGATTGGAGCATTGGAAAGTGATTATGGGATAAAATTTAACAAGTCCAAATGCCAGACAGAAGTTCAGGTAATTTGTGTTTTGATCAAGTTTACCTTCATAGGCTGGTATGATCTCATGCAGTACTAGAAACAATCTCACAGGAAGGGTGTAGGCTAAAAAGGGCAATTGTGCTGAAATTGCCAAGTATAGACCAAACTTACCTTTGGCTTCTTTGAAGTTTAACATTGAAAGTATTTTGCTTTTTTTGTGTTCAGCTAAGGGTGGTGTAAGCAAAAGTAGAGTCATAGAATCATAGAAGGTTAAGGGTTTGAGTGACCTCTGGAAACCATGAAGTCCAACCCCCCTGCCAAAGCAGGAGCACTTAGAGCAGGTCACGCAGGAATGCATCCAGATGGGTCTTGAAAGTCACTAGAGGAGACTTCACAACCTCTCTGGGCAGCCTGTCCCAGGGCTCTGTCACCCTTACAGTATAAAATCTTCTGTTCATGCTGAGGTGGAACTTCCTGTGTTCTACTTTGTATCCATTGCCCCTTTCCTTTCACAGGACACCATTAAAAAGACATGGTGGAATGTGACACAGACCACGACGTAATGCTCTATGGGAGAGTTTCCAGAGAGCATTTGGATTCCCACAGACTCACCGCATCTGAGGTGACCTCAAGGATAAGCACCTGCAGATGGCAGCAGTGCTTTAAATTTCAGCTTGGTACTGCCTGAGCCAGAAGCCCCAGCGAAGACACTTAACTGATTTCCAGAGTCTGCTGCAGTGATGTGTTTTGCTGCTAGTCAGCATGTTACTGATGCTTTTTTCTCCTTTTCTTTTTTTTTCCCTTCCCCCCCCCGTTTAAAGAAGATAGGTTTAATACTTGTCAAGTAGCAGAGGGATGGGTTTGAGCCTTGTGGAATCCCCTTGAGTTCCCAATGCAGACACCTCTTACCCCTCTGTTTCAAATATTGCAGGTGGCCTTTTTTTGTAGAGAATACTTTGCATCCTTCAGGCTTTTAGCAGGAATTTGACCTTGCTGGCTTGGAGCAGCACAGCACACTGATCCCTCTGTAACAGCCAGCTCAGCTGTAGCAAAATAGTGGCAAATACCTAGCTCTAAAGATACCACATAAGAAAGAGGATAAACAGATGGCTCCAAATACCTGAAAAGATATCCCTGCTAATCCACTTGAATATGAACTATTGTTTCCCTTCCTTTTACTAGCTCTGTTGACCTAAGCTGATTTGAGCCTGTCATGCTGCACAGGCTGTTTCTTCCTTGCTCAAATGAGTGCTTTTATCTCTTTTTCCTCCTTTTCTCACTAATGCTAATCCATCTTGAAATTTCTGTTTCCCATGTTTACATCTTCATCGCCCCTTTGCAGTTGCTAACATTGAGTATCACTAAGACAGAAACAAATCCAGAAGAATAATGATCAATGGCAACCTTATGAAGGTAAACCTATCTTTATAGTCCCCATTGTCTTTGTGATTCACTTCAGTATTTTGGCTGTTCTTTCTCTGTCTTCAAGGAAGAGGCTGTTGTCTTCACTAGGATTACTTGACCTCTGTGCTTATACTGTGCTTCATCCAAAAAAAGATGCAGCATGAAATAGTGTTCTGGCAGCCTAGGTAAGCATGGTCTGTGAAGATTGGAAGTGCATTTGATTTGAATGTTAGGAACAAGTTCTTTACTGTGAGGGTAGTGGAACACTGGAACAGGTTGCCCAGGGAGATGGTTGGGGCCCCATCCTTGGATATATTCAAAGTGAAGCTTGAGAGGGCTCTGGGCAGCCTGATTGAGTTGAGGATGTCCCTGCTTTCTGCAGAGTGGGTTGGACCTCATTGTGGCCTTCCAGTATCTGAAGGGGGCCTACAAGAAGGCTGGGGAGGGACTTTTCAGGCTATCAGGGAGTGATAGGACTAGGGGGAATGGAATGAAGCTGGAGGTGGGGAGATTCAGGCTAGATGTGAGGAGGAAGTTCTTCACCGTGAGGGTGGTGAGGCCCTGGAATGGGTTGTCCAGGGAGGTGGTTGTGGCCCTGTCCCTTGAGGTGTTTAAGCCCAGACTGGATGAGGCTCTGGCCAGCCTGATCTAGTGTAGAGTGTCCCTGCCCATGGCAGGGGGGTTGGAACTAGATGATCCTTGTGGTCCCTTCCAACCCTAACTGAAACTATGAGACTAGATGACCTTTGGTGGTCCCTTCCAACTGAGACCATTCTATATTCCAAGGTGTAGGTGTCTCAAGAGCAATTCTGAAGTCTGTGGGTAAGACAGCTCTCTTTGGTGGTTCAAATTTATTTCTCCAAGTTTGTAAACTTTTGCTAACTGCTAAACTCTGCTCAGGATATAGCTAAATACCTTCAAATGTAATCTGGGCATGGGATTTTGGTTAGTGTTCAATTTCCTGTGTAGTGTGACCAGGTGCTAGAGATTATGGTGGTTTAACAGTAGGAAAATGATCCCAGTAAAGCCTTTGGGATGCCTGAAGATGAAAGGTCTTAGGTAAATTGTTACCAGTTTCCCTGTTTCATGTGCTGTGAACTGATGAAAGACAGTGAGGGAAAAGGCACTTACCTCCCAATATAATATAAACCTTGCCTGAGGTAGGACCATTCTGTTTACTGAACACTTCATTTGCTCCCAGTGCAAAACCAGTGGTGGCATTTGCTGTTTTCATAACAGCCTTAAGAGGATGCTGTGGCTCTGACTGGCTGGCTTCCCCCTGACGGCAAAACAGCAAAGAGGTAATGTGAGAAAAAACAGCTGAAAATATCTCCAGCTATCGTCACTCAAGCGTGTGGATTCATTTCTACTGGAGGTCTGTTTCTCCTACAGCAAATAATTTCTCCCACAGTGGTAGATTGCTGCCATAGCTCTCCAGGGCATTCCCACTTTCTGGGTTATATTGCATAAGAGGGTAGGATAATGGGGAGGGGGAAAGCTGTGGAAGGAAATCTGTCATTCTGTGACTTAACTACTGAGTAAGCAGAATATTAATACACACACACACACCCCGCCCCCGAACAACTAACTAACAAACAAACAAACAAAACCAAGAACCAACCAACCAAACAAAAGGAAAACCAACAGGAAAAAAAAACCCAAACCTCAACAACAGAAAAACCACAACAAAACAAAGAAAGAAATAAATGGCACTCAGCTGCCTAAAATAAGGGAATCCTGGGATTCAGACACTTGGAAAACTTTCTAGTTGGTTTCTGTTCATGTCAGTGACACACAGAGAATATAACACTGCACTACGTTATAGCCACTTCTCAGAAAGCTAGCAGTCAGAATGGCCAGGAAAAATGAACAAAAGCAAGAGTATAAATAGCTGTAGTTGGAAGTCTGCAGAGACCCAGCAATGTGATCCAACCAAAGGCATCACCAGCCCCTCTGAGCAACAGCTAACCTGAATATCTGCCCACTAATCGTGATGTCTGTTAGCATGCAATTAGATGAACCAGAGAATTGGAGACACCTGCAAAATAAACACAGGCTGTGATTAAGGAATCGAACCACAGCTGCCAGAGCTGAGAACTGGTCACAATTTAAAGGTAGAAACCCTTTGCAGCTGACAAGGATGGAAGCAGCAGACAAGGAGTAGACAGTGGAGCTGGGTAGACAAGTATATAGAGTAACAAAACAGTTGTGATGCATCAAGACAACAACAGCAGCCATTCAGTAGCAATGCAGGATCTGAAGTTATTAATGAAACCACCTCTTGGTACAGACAAGAGAAGCACGGAAAGATCTGAAATGGCCTTTGGAAAGCCTTAGCAGTCAGATTTTGCAGCAAGGTGGGTCTTTTTTACAGATGTTTGCTTACACATATATGTGTATTTGTGTTTTTATGCTCCCCTTGCTGCCCTTCCTGAATGGTGTGGAAAATGACGTTTTGTTTGGTGAGGTAGTCCAGGAACTGATTTCACAGCTAGGGAATAGGCTGTCATAATAACAAGAAAGAAAATCCCTTGAGGAGACTGTTCTCAGATAATCTAGTGGAAAGTGTCCCTGCTCATGGCAGGGGGCTGGAACTAGATGATCCTTGAGGTCCCTTCCAGCCCTGACAATTCTGTGATTAGCCAGGAGACACAGGTGACCCTGACAGAGGCCATCTGGGATGTAAATATTGTTGAATGGAATGGTGTGTCCAGGGACAGCTAAACTCTCTGGAAGGGCACATGGCTCCTTACTAAATACAGAATTACAAAGAAATGATGGGATGGTTGGCCTGAGGTGCACTTACATCTCAAAGTTTTCCACTTTGTGTTCCCATGGTCTGGGAGAATTCTCTACTGAGATGGAAGCAGCTGGATCCAAAGAAGAACCAGTATCCAAATGCTATCCAGGTTTGGTGATGTTCACCTGTAGAAATTTGATGTAGAATCGAACTTATGCTTTGGAATCTATTACTCAAGAAGCCAAAACAAGGAGGGTTTGTCTTAAGCACACGTTTGAGCTGCTGCTCTGGTAGAGCACCAAGTCCTTGTACTGCCTGCACCATCCTGGACATGCGTTAGTACTGCCAGGAGATTTAAACAGTTTATGGAAAGCACATGTTCTGCCACACATTCTGAAGGGGGGAAAGAAAAAAGTTGGCCTACAAGAAAAAGTGGACAGGCTGAGAAACAATTTGAAGAAAATGGCTGTGAGCAGAAATAAATGTTGAAGGAAAGCATTCAGCATGCCAGAGCAACAGTTAACACCAGCTTCAACTAGAAGATATTTAAGAGAAACCTGATGGGTGGAAAACAGCTGCAGGTCTTGGAATACCAAGCCTGACCCAGAAATGAGCTGGCAGTGGGGAGTCCCCAGGAAGAAGCTATTGTAGATCTGGAGGACTGATGTACATTGCACCATGTATATTCAGGTTCACTGCTCCAGGCACATACAGAAGGTTTCCAAGTATTAAGAGATTGCATCTTCCATCAGCACTGTGCAAAAAAAAAGAAGCAATAGGCAATGTGGCCTGGAAAGGCAGAGGTGTGAAATGACAGAGCCACCGAGAAAGAAGTGGAGAGCAAGATTCTGTACATGGCCAGGTGTAAAACATGATCTTTTTTTAACCCCTAAAATGCCTTCCCCAGTGAAGCCCAGTGCATTGGGCTATGCCTGGTCATTCCCTAGCAGCACAGATGCAGACTGCCCACCTCTCTCTCCTCCTCCACTGATGAATCAGAAGAGGTGCATGCAGGGAAAGAGGGCAGCTACCTTATGTTTCTGGGGACTGATGGTCCAAATTACAGCTTGCTTGATGGATGGACTAATCTTGAGCTTTAAGTGAATGAGGTTTTAGTGAAGAGCTTCACATAAAGTTTTTCTTGCACAGAGCAATATTGGGAGATTTAGGTTAGGTGAAAGCGTGGCGCCTTGTCACCTACCCGAAGTGAGTTTGACTATCTTGAAGGCAGATAATAATTTGAATTAAAATGATACATTACATTATAATAGATATTAGTTTTTAATAACCTGTTCCCTTGCTGACCTATCCTCAATGGTGTATTCTTAAAGTTCTAGCCCAGGACCTCCTGGGATTTTTTTTGTGATCCCAGTAAGAAAGGCACTCAGGCTCCATGAGCTATCTCTTAAACCACTATTTATTTAAGGTACCACTGTATAGGAAGAGGATAGTAAAGATAATTTTGCATCCCTTTTGGATGCTGGGAACCCCGAGTTGCACAGCATCAGCAGGCCTCCTCCCACTAGGGAGTAGTACACTCTGTAGATCCCATCCAGGGGAAGGTTTTCCAGCATTTGAGCTCTTATAGGATTTTCTTAAAAGAAAACAACTCTAATTCATCACTTCTCCTGTCAAACAAACATTTCACAGGAGAAGTTGTTGATGTGCTGTTAGATGAAGGCCAAGAACATAAGGGGGTCCAGTCACTGTCGCCATGTGGGACCTTCCCACAGGCTCCCGTGCACATGCTTGGGTTAGCTGTGAAGGGGTGTGCAATGGTCTTCTGCTTCTGATCATTCTGCTTAGGATAATTCACAGAATGTCTAATTACATGCTTCCCTCATTCTAATACATCTCATCCTGTCTTTTCATTTTCAGAGGTTTAGCTATCCCTGGGAACATGCCCATTCCTCTCTCCTTTGTCAAACAAGGCTTCAGAAGGATTGCACTGGGCAGGCTCTTGAGGAATTAATTACAGATTTTATATTGTATGTGGTGCAAGTCTGGACAAAATATTCAGTCATTGTGGGAGGGCTTCTGGTACAGCTCAATTCTAAAGACTGAGCAGATTTAGCTTAATACAGAACCCTAGTAATAACCACAGTCATGGGTGTGTGTGCTCACAGGTGGGCACCCAATGCTGTTTCACACAGCTGCTACAGAGAGTTTTTGTTTTTTTTTAATGTATTTTTTTCTGATAACTTCTTTAGAGTTGCTACAGCTTGTTTGTATCATATCAGAATGTGTTAAACTGCAAAGATTTCCTTTCGGTTTCTGGTACCTCAGGCTCAGTTATACCTAAATGAAATGGAAACAGTACTGAAGTAAAAGATGAAAATGTATCAGTTCCAGTTCAGTTCAAATTTGGGGTCCAAACAGTAACTGTGATAGAAACCAAGTGGTCCAGAAGAGGTGCTTAGTCTGTATTTGTTCATATGAAATGCCCAAACACTGCCAGAGGTTAATCAGAAAGTCTGCCTAAGTTTGAGTTTGCCTGCACTCAGTGTTTCATAGTATCAGTCAGGGTTGGAAGGGACCACAAGGATCATCCAGTTCCAACCCCCCTGCCATGGGCAGGGACACCCCACACTAGAGCAGGCTGCCCACAGCCTCATCCAACCTGGGCTTAAACACCTCCAGGGACGGGCTCTCAACCACCTCCCTAGATAACCCATTCCAGGGCTTCACCACTCTCAGAGGGAAGAACTTCCTCCTCACATCTAGCCTGAATCTCCCCACCTCCAGCTTCATTCCATTCCCCCTAGTCCTATCACTCCCTGATAGCCTGAAAAGTCCCTCCCCCCAGCCTTCTTGTAGGCCCCCTTCAGATACTGGAAGGCCACAATGAGGTCACCTGGGAGCCTTCTCTTCTCCAGACTGAACAGCCCCAACTCCTTCAGTCTGTCCTCACAGCAGAGGTGCTCCAGCCCTCTGCTCATCCTCGTGGCCCTTCTCTGGACACCTTCCAGCACCTCCAGATCCCTCCTGTAATAGGGGCTCCAGACCTGGAGGCAGTACTGCAGGTGGGGTCTCAGCAGGGCTGAGCAGAGGGGGAGAATCCCCTCCCTTGACCTGCTGGCCACACTTCTCCTGCTGCAGCCCCAGGCTCTGATTGGCTTTCCGGGCTGCAAGTGCACCCTGAGAGCTCCTGGGGAGCTTCTCCTCCCCCAGCACCCCCAAGTCTCTCTCCTCAGGGCTGCTCTCCAGCCAGTCACTGCCCACACTGATCAGTGTGCAGTACTGATCACAACAGCTGCTCTTCTCCCCAGCAGAAATTATCATATGTGCAATTAAATTGTCTACAAATAGTAAAAGGAGGTGAAATATTTGGAAATCCCTGTCTCTTGCATTCCTGTTTCTTCTCTGCTCCTTTATCTTTTATTTTATTCTTTACATCTGACTTCTTCAGCCTTGCAAAGATGAGTTAATTCTTTGTTCTTCTCTGCCAGTATCTAGACTTTCCTGGTTTTGTCTTCCAAGCTTTGTTTCTTTGATACTCGTTTTTATCTGCCTGACCATCTGTCTCAATGTGAACGAAGCAGCTCCTCTTCTTTTCCACAGCCCTTTGGTCTCTTCTTCCTTACCAGATGGCAAAGATTTTGCTGTACCTCTTCACTGGCCAGATGACCCCTTTGTATTGTTCTCCTAATTCTGCCATTTTTCACTCTTTCTGCAGTAGATTTTCTTCCTTTGGTCTTTCCCAAGAAGCAATAGGTAGATCTTGAGGAATTGTTTTCCAGGTTTATGCTCCTTTCTTATCAGCATCTCATTTACTTAAATTCTTGGTGTATTTTACAGCAGCTCTCAGATGGTGAGTTGTTGGTGCCAAGGAATTGAGTCTGATTTCAGGGTAAGACACAAACTTATGCAGTTACAAAGAGACATTTCTAAAGCTGAGCTTTATGTAGGTGTGTGTTTGTTTGTTTGTAACCTTCAGAGGTTTTAACAGAAAAGGTGAAGATGTAAAAAAGCCACAAATCCAAGCATAAAACATTCAGTTTCTTACAATGCAGCCTAGGTTCACGCTTGCCACTGAGACCTTTCTCTGGGAGCTGAGGGCTCTCTTTCACCGAGTCCTGCAGCACTATACCTCTACAGTCCTGCAGCTCTACAACTCTACAGCCATACAGCCCTATAGGTCTGCAGCCCTACAGCCGGAGGAGTAAGAAACAGGATACAGATTGTTTAGCAAAGGTCAACAGGGTAGGTTCTAGTGAATATATTTAGGAAAAGGAAGTAGTTTCTTTGATATTTACATAGGCAGATACTATCAGAATCTGAAAGCAACAGAGTGGGTCATTGAAGCTAAGAAAATTATAGAGGCTCTCAATTCTAGATTAGTGACTTAACCTGCCCCAGGTGAGTAGCAAGATGAATCTTTACCTGTCACTGTGTTTTCATGGTGGTTCACAACAAAACTGCTTTTGTAACATAAGAGAGATTGCATTATTAGCTGTGTAATTGCAAAATTATTGATGTGTGCTTTGTTTTCTTTGCATTGACAAAGAAAGTGGAACATATGCAGCTTCCAGACACCATTACATGCTTCTTGCTCTCAGACACCATTAAATAATCCTTGCCTTCTTCAGGCACAGATGTAAGACAGATGCTTTCTCCAGTTCATTTTGGATTGAAAATGCTACCAAGTGTGTCATTGTGTTCTGTCCTGTGCAGCTTTCCTTCCTTCCCTGCTCTTGAGAATCACTGAGCCTTAAATGCCCATTTGTACGCTTTGTGCCGTGTTAGATTCATCCATTTACAGTCAGATATTAGCATGATACAGGCATCTCTTCAGCAAAGAGATTAGGCACCAAAAGGGCAAAAAGCTAACATCTCTTTCTGTCACAGCGTACATCCATTTCATTGTGAGACTCAACTTTTGGGGACCAGCAGGAGCAGGCAGCCAGAACCCCAGGATGACAACATGGAGGCAGAGCACAAGCCCACCATACCAAAGGAAGAAGAGCAGACCAGGTCAGTTGGTCCAGTTATCCCCAGTCTGCAGTAGCAAGGCAGGAGGCCACAGCCAGAGGCACAGCATACCTGCAACATTGCTTGGGCATGGGCCAAAGCCAAGGCCAAAGCTCAAGTGCAGATCCCAGGGGAGGAGTGGAGTTGATGTGGGCAAGAGCTTCAGATCTGGTTGGTCAGGGCCCTGAGAAAACCATGTGTGAGTCCCGTCTGCATCATAGTTTCTATGGAGGCTTGAAAGGAGCATATTGCAGCCCTATTTCTAACTGAGAAGATCAAAGAAGCCTGAAGTCCTTTATGATTAATGCCTTTTCAACAGCTTAGCCATGATCACTAGTTTTGAGGTATCTCTAAAGAAAACCTGACTTTCTTGTGGGATGCTTTTTCTGCACTGAACACAAATGAAGAAGCTGAGAAAATAATGCAATACTGGAAGGGTGGAATATTGAAGTATGGGTTTTTTCCACCATTGACCATTTTTCACATACGGTGCGCTCTGATCTACATCTGCCACAGAAGCCCAGAGCAGCACAAAGGAAAAGGCTGATCTCTGGAGGCACGCACTCCAGCACTACGACACAAGAAGGAGAGGGACTGTTGGTTGTCTAGGTGTTACCAGCATCTCTGGGTGTTTTGAAAGCCATCTGTGTACTCCCAGAACTATTCAGTACTTTTGTCAAGTACTAAAAGCTCTCTAATAAGAGCATGTGGCTTCACATAGAGCATCCACTGCACAGCAGCTATCTGTGGATGAAGTATTTGCTCTCAAATAGAAAAAAAAGCAGACTTTGGACCCTTTTAACTTGTTTAATCTAAAGTTCCTCATGATTCAAAGAATACTGATTGCCAGAAAAGAAACAAAATATTGTACACTGTACTGTGTTGGTTTTTCCTGTTAAGATTTTACTAAGGACTCCTCTTTGCTAAAACACATCAGCTCTTTGAAAGCTTCCCTTGAAGCATGCTGTGTGTCCCTTGGTAATCACAGCAGAGCTTGCTGCAGTTTGCAGCCAGAGCTGCCTTTGCTCGCTGTTTGGAACAGTGGTGTGAACGCCAGCTGCCTTAGAGGTAGCTGCTTCTTGGTAGTGCTGAATGGAATGTATTGTGGCATAGTAATTAGTTTAGGAAATTCAATTCCTTTTAAAACTGATTAATTCCCGTTCACTACACTTCAGGGGAAGTTTGGATTTATCCACTTTTTGGCTCCTATTGATACTGTTTACACTGCTGAGCTCATACCCTGTCATTCTGCTGATTTTACTAATCCTTCTGTATGAGTTGTAGGCTGAGTAAGACACCTGGGAGTCTACTGGGTGTTAGATGTTACCTGAGACAGCTTCAGTCCTTGGAACAGTGATTGCTGTTTTACCAGCTGTCTGAAAAGGAATGTTGTGTCACACTATTCCAGCAACTCACCCTTGGGCAAACATGCTTCTGTCTTACATCATTTTGAAGCCATCCAGAAAATTTTCTAAGAACTCCTCGAAATACTACATTTTAACTGGTTTATTTTACCAAATAAGGTGTTTAAGGCTGAGTTGTTTCTTGTAAGTTGTTCTATCTATTTTTCTCCTTGGGGATTTGTGCTGGGTTACACCCATCCTGGGGGAGGGCTGTGAGAGCCCTGCTTCCCCAGGGCACAAAAGAAACCTGATCCAGGGGAACAGAGAGGGACTTGGCTTCCCCCTCCTAGGAGGAGGGGTCCACTGGGTTGAAGGTGGTCTATTCCACTCCCCCTTCCTGTCCAGCAAGCCTATAAAAAGGAACATGCTGCAGACGTTTGCTCTTTTTGCTCCTGCCTCACCTGTTTGAAAGGACCAACAACTGCTGCTAGCCTCCTGGTTCTGCCACGTGGTCAGGCCTGGTCCTCTCCCTGCCACATCCATGCTTCTCTAAAGGACTGAAATCAAACATACATCAAAGGAGGTAGAAGGCCATACAAATTTGGTTTTGTATATTTTCCTATTTATCCAGTGCTGCAGACTGGGGTCAGAGTGGCTGGAGAGTGGCCAGGCAGAAAGGGACCTGGGGGTGCTAGTTGATACTAAGCCGAACATGAGCCAGGAGTGTGCCCAGGTGGCCAAAAAGGCCAGTGGCATCCTGGTCTGGATCAGGTACAGTGTGGCCAGCATTCTGCCCCTGTACTCAGCACTGGTTAGGCCACACCTTTAGTCCTGTGTCCAGTTCTGGGCCCCTCAGTTTAGGAAGGAGGTTGACTTGCTGGAACGTGTCCAGAGAAGGGCAACAAAGCTGGGGAGGGGTCTGGAGCACAACCCTGTGAGGAGAGGCTGAGGGCGCTGGGGTTGCTTAGCCTGGAGAAGAGGAGGCTCAGGGGAGACCTTGCTGTCTACAACTACCTGAAGGGAGGTTGTAGCCAGGTGGGGGTTGGTCTCTTCTCCCAGGCAACCAGCACCAGAACAAGAGGAAACAGTCTCAAGCTGTGCCGGGGGAAGTTTAGGCTGGAGGTGAGGAGAAAGTTTTTCACAGACAGAGTAATTGGAGTCACCATCACAGGATGTGATGGTGAGAGTGGAGGTGTTTAGGAAGAGACTGGATGGGATGCTTGTTGCCATGGTTTAGTTGATTACATGGTGTTGGATGATAGGTTGGACTCAATGAGCTCAAAGTTCTCTTCCAACCTGGTTAATTCCATTCCATTCCGTTCTTTACCCGTGTCAACCCTTCTGTTACTGTTATATATATAGTTTATTAAACAAAAAAATTTAAAAAATGCCCTACTTCCAAACTGACTCCAAATTATTTTTTGGTAGATTTACCTCCCTCTCTTTTTTTTTTTACTACCCCCCCTTCCCCTAAGCTCTGATAGCCAAGGGGTGGGGTGCTGTGAACACTGTAAGCACTGTTGTGGTGGGGTGAGAAAGTTCCCTCCCCACACACAAGGAAAGAAACCACAGCTAGCTCAGTCGGAAAAGCAGATGAAAGCTATATTTACAGGCATAAATGGAATGCAATGAATATGTACACAAATATACAATATTTACAATATATACAGGAAAACACAACAATGAACACAATGCAGAAAAGCCTTTTCCCTCCAGCCGGCCAGGGGGGTTCCCTGAACCCCCCTCTCTCCCTCCCTACCTCCCTTTTTTTCCCAAAAAGGGTTAGAGAGAGAGAGAAAGGCAATTAAGGAGAAAAATTCTGTTAGCTCAAAAGCACATGCAAGAATTAGCTTTCTTATCTGGTTAGCTGTTAACTCAAGGCCGTTCCTGCTTCAGAAAGAGAGAAGCCGTCCAGCCCACAGGACAGAGAAGCACAGACTGCACCCAGCCTGAACCCAGACCAGACTGAACTAACAGAACCCAAACTTAAAATTGCATTCTACAATCTACCAATGAAATTAGTTTAGACTATCTTGTTTTTGTTCAAATACCAAAAACATTCAGCCAGAGTGTTCAGCAGCTGTCTCTTTCTTAAAGACACAGCCTAAACCTAAACCGGTCACAACTGTGTAAACAGGGACGCAAAGAGGGAGGGTTCGGGTTGAAGTGAGTGCTGCCCTGGGAAAAGGGCTGCCTGCTCTTAGCCTCAGCTCCAGACACAAGGGTTTGCCCCCCACCGGCAGTTCCCCACTTAACCCCTGATGCTCCTGCCCACATAGTTCCTCTAGCACCTGTCACCACACGCCAGAAAAAGATGCAAAAATCATCTCCAAACATGGATGGTGAGGAAGGCACGCCAGCAGGACCCAGTGCAGGATTTAATGTTAGCTTTGAGATAGCAATGAAATATTATCATTAAAAAACTTCATGAAGGGATTATTTCCATGGTTTCCAGAAACCTTTTGCAGCTGAACTCTACAGGGACTCAGGACTGTGACTGCATCTTTTGGAGAAGACTCTCTGCAGCAACGTAATTGCCCTAGTGCCTGGAGCTGTCTGCTCTAGCATTTTTTCTTGGAAAGGAGCTAACAAGATTGTAAGAAACTGTTGAACTAAGGACTAAAAATGTCAAGAGAGGCTGACCAGCAAGGAAGGCACACTTCAGTTTCTTTGCTACAAGAAGGGATGTCTTATGTTTCTAAGTCACCGACCTGTTCCAGGTGTTGCCTGTTAGAAGGAGAATTGGCTTTTGGCAGCTGTCTTTCATCTGAGCATATGATTAATTGGACTGTAGCAAGGCAAGGGCTTCTTTCTAAGCGACCATACCGCATGCTGGCTGGGAAACCTGGCATGCCTTTGTGTAAGCAATGAGATATTCTTCCAGAGCAGCAGTTCCTCGGCGCCGCCTTTGGAGGGAGCTACACACTGGGGCCAGTACGTGAAATGCTGGATTTCAGGTTCAGGCGGCAGGTAAGCATTCCTGATGAGGATTCTCATGAAGAACTAAGCACAGTGCAAGGGAGGATGTGGGACAGACTGCACAGACAATACATTCCTCTTCATTTTTAAACGTTTAAAGGGCAATAACCCAAAGAAACCTCAGTTAAGAGCAGAATGATACCATTTTAGATATTCATGCTTGCTCCCCAAACCTGTCTGAATTACAGGTATCAAATACTTGGGTTCATGGTCTGGATACTGTCTACCTGGAGTATTTTAATAGCCTGCGTGGCAAACTGAGAATGTGTCTGATCACCAAAAGGGAGATCTTTAGCTCTAGCCACTGAAAGGGTGAAATTTTGGGTTTAAACACTTTGTGAAGTATCACAGTATCACAGTATCACTAGGGTTGGAAGAGACCTCGAAGATCATCGAGTCCAACCTCTAGCCACAGACCCCATGACTAGACCATGGCACCAAGTGCCACGTCCAGTCCCCTCTTAAACACCTCCAGGGATGGGGACTCCACCACCTCCCTGGGCAGCCCATTCCAAGGACAAACGACTCTCTCAGTGAAGAACTTTCTCCTCACCTCGAGCCTAAACTTCCCCTGGTGCAGCTTGAGACTGTGTCCCCTTGTTCTGGTGCTGGTTGCTAGAGAGAAGAGACCAACCTCTTCCTGGCTACAACCACCTTTCAGGTAGTTGTAGAGAGCAATGAGGTCTCCCCTGAGCCTCCTCTTCTGCAGGCTAAACAACTCCAGCTCCCTCAGCCTCTCCTCACAGGGCTGTGCTCAAGGCCTCTCACCAACCTTGTTGCCCTTCTCTGGACACGTCCAAGTGTCTTGATGTCCTTCCTAAGCTGAGGGGCCCAGAACTGGACAGAGGACTCAAGGTGTGGCCTAACCAATGCAGAGTACGGGGGTACAATGACTCTGCTCCTGTTGGCCACACTATTCTTGATACAGGCCAGGATGCCATTGGCCTTCTTGGCCACCTGGGCACACTGCTGGCTCATGTTTAGGCAGCTGTCAACCAGCACTCCCAGATCCCTCTCTGTTTGGGAGCTCTCCAGCCACTCCGACCCCAGCCTGTAGCTCTGCATGGGGCTGCTGTGGCCAAAGTGCAGCACCCGGAACTTGGACCTGTCGAATGTCATCCCATTGGACTCTGCCCTGACTTAGAGAAAGACACAAGAGACTCAGTAAGTTTCTTGTATTATACAATACAATACAATAAATCCAGATTGGAAGAGACCTTCAAGATCATCGTGTCCAACCTATCAACCAATCCAACCGACCTAAACAACTAGATCATGGCACCAAGTACCCCATCAAGTCTCCTCCTGAACACTGTAGTGGATGATGCTTATGGCCAGGATCGTGCCCTAAATATTTCTAGGACATACTCTTCTGTGCGTTAACCCTCCTTTGTCCCCCCCCTCCTTTCTGAAGGCAGCAGGGGGGATCCTGGTGCCACTGAGTCCAGGTAAACTGCCTGCCTGGGCGTGGTCTCACCCCTGTGGTAGGCAAGGGCCAGGCTATATGTTTGTTTCCCTGTTCATGGCATAAGCTTACACCATATTTGGCAGCTGCCAGTTCATTGGTTAACCTTGGTGTTAGCAACAGATGCTCATTGGACCAGTATTCACTGGGGCAAATGATAAATAGGGGTTGTTTGGTGATGAACCCCCCACACATTTGTGTTCGAGCCTGTATCTGTGTGCGCACCAGTGCTGCTGTGGTTCACCTTACTCGGGACTAAAGCCAGTGCTCCAAGAGGCTTCGTGGTACTTTGCCACCACCACCCAACTGCGTGCAGTGCTGTGGACAGTACCCCGTGGGATCAACTGCTGCATGATCCATCGCCACAGGAGAGAACCTGGTAACCCGTGTGAACCAGCGCTGCTGAACTGCCACAGTGCCCCCCCCCTCGAGCGGGGAATCTCCGTGTCCCGGGAGCAGCATCAGCCACGTGGCGCAGCCACGCGGTCGGCGCCATTTCCTGTGTCCTCATTATGGTATATCCGTGCCACGTTCTGCGGGCTATAAACCTTATCAAGGGAAGTTTCACTAAGTCTCAGCTTGTGAGTAAGCCAAGCCTTTCTGCAGAGAGTTTCAGTTGGTAGCGTTGCAAATCGCTCCAGGTGGAGGATCGCCGGTCACTGACCAACCCCCTCCCCTGCCGCTTTCCAAATCAGTTTCGATCCTAAGTTCTGTGAATCATTCAGTTTAAGTGTCTATACCTAAACATTCTGTAAAGATAGTTTCACTAACCAAATATCGATACCTGTGAAGGGGAACTGTTTATACCCCGTTGCAGAGTTTGTATATATATAAAATAAACCTAACATATATTTTTCATTGATATCTCTGCCGCTCATTTCTGAGGGCATATTCATAACAAACACCTCCAATGATGGTGACTCCACCACCTCCCTGGGCAGACCATTCCAATGGGCAATCACTCTCTCTGTATAGAACTTCCTCCTAACATCCAGTCTAAACCTCCCCTGGCGCAGACCTGCCAAGTGGCTCCAGTAGTGATTGAAAATGGTCTCTCGTTCCTTATGTTGATGAATCGGTTCTCTCTCTCTGTGTCTTTACAGGCATCGATCTTTCTGAGTCTTCACTATGAATTTTTACAACATAATGTTAAAATAACCTTACAGCTTCAAAGTCAAGTCCTCAAATGTTAGAAACTTGACAGTTCAAGTTCTAGATGAAAGCTTGATGTAGCCTGAGTGCATATACATTATGATTTAGATATCATAATGTAGGCTGTCAGGCATAGATTTTAGTAACATGATTGTGTGATATTTTTTTTTTCCTCACAGAGCCCTTCTCCCATTTAGGTGATGGAAAACAAGGGAAACAAAGAGACAGACTAACAGGACTAAGTCCTGATGGTAGAAGGGGAGAAAACACAGAAAAGGATATGCAGATGGAAAAGAAATAATAAAAAGATCCTAAAGGTAACTTGGTTTTCTACTGAATAACAACATTAAAAATGACTGGAAGGTTTTATTTGTCTAGGAAAGTTAGTTTAATTCTTACTTCTTGCTTCTGTGTGAAAAAGAGAGATTAAATCCCTGAAATTCAGAAGAGATCATTATCAAGAACTAGTTAACTGTGTACCTCTGATCGGCTTCAGTAACCAGCCCCTAGAGCTATGTGTTTTGGTCTATAAAAGGATATATTAATGTTCAGTAAGCGGAGCGATTAATAAAATATTAATAATTTTATTAATCACACAAAATACCACCAAAAAAAAATTAAATAAAACCTATTTACAGGTTCGAGGGGTTTCGGTCGTGGAACAGATCCCTCTCCAGCAGGAACAAGTAACAATTTAAACAATAGGTACAAAAATCCAGGAACAACAAACAGCACTTTAAACTGTAAAGAAAAGGAACCTCGGCAATGAAGCCGGCGGTTGCCCACAATGGGGGGGAGGGGGAACCTCAGAATTCCCCAGGGCAACAGACCTTCAATAGATGCTTATATAAATCAGGTGTTGTAATTCCTCACTGATCCTGATACCTCGTGGCACACGTTAAGATCTAGGCAAGCCAAAATGGCGCTGACCAGGTGGGAGCTGCAGGAACAGTTTCACTTTCTGTTGGTGTCTGCAGCTTATTGCTGTGGCAGGATTTGCTCCCAAAGGGTTTGTGGCTGAAAGCTTTGTAGAGGGGAGGTTTCTCGGCTGTAATCCTTTTGCAGCAGCGCTCGCTCCTTGCTCCAATCAAATGGAGCTGTCCCGGGGACTCAGCTCCTCTGGGGTTTCGCCTCCTGACCGGCAAGGCGTATCTGTCCTCTGGGCTTTACAACGCTGAGAATTAGGGAGGGGTCTTTGCTTTCTTGTCTGGGTAAACTGAAACACAGTTCGGCCTCCAAGCGAAGCTTGTGGCTCCTTCCAGAGTGTGGACAATGGCAAGACAATGCTCTGGCCCTTTGGGCCGATACTTCTAGATTTCCCAAGACAATAATGGCCAGTAGCAACACAAGTCTAGGGGTAAAACCCTGGTATTGCAACCTATAGAAAGCCTTCTTTCCAAACGTGGCCAAAAGCACACCCACCTGGCTCATTCTGGCTCTGAAACATGTCCAGGCAAGCCTAAAGAAGCAGATCTACTAGCTTCTGCCTCATTGTCTGGTAAAAAGCCACTTTCAGGATTTTTATGTCCATTCAGGACACTATGAAAGCCTTGAATCCTATCCACAAGGACACAGGAGAGAATCCTTGTACCCACCGTTATTCTTATTTTAAACGAGTTCTCAAATACACTGATGAGCTGCCCCAGTTTTGCATCGGCATGTTGCAGCGTATGGGGTGCAATGTTTGCAAAATGGTATCTCCAGTCAGCAGTACTTGTATTAAAAGCACCACACCTGCCTTCTGCATTGCCATGGCAAGGGAACTAGCAATTCTAATCTGGTTATTGTTCAAACAGTAATGCATCTTCCAGCAGATGAAACCAAGCAACTACTCTTTGACCAAAGGAATATTTCAAGCACTGGGTGCTAGAAGCTCAGGAGAAGCAGAGCCTCTGTAATTTATTCTAATCAAAGAGGGGCCACCATAAAAGGAAAATGTTTTATTTTGTAAAGCTGGATTCGAGTGACTTAAAGCACAATAAGCACCAGTTATAGTATGTACATAACTCTGTATTTCACTCTAGTTGGGCATTGGGCAAGCCTGCTGTACATTACTCAAAGAGCTGGTTGGCTTGAAACCTTGGTGGGATAACCCAATATGTTTTTCCTACCACTCAGTGATGGCAAGATACATCTTTTTCAAAGCCATTTGAGAGGCCCACACAATCAAAACTGTCTGAAGGGACCACCTCTGACCCCCAATTAGTGTTCCTTGAGATCCTACTGTTCTGTTTATCCTTGTGTGCTTGTTCTCATATCCTATGCTCAATATTATAACGGTGTGGGCCCTACTCACACCACCCAAGAAATTCCCTGTTATACTGAAAGAAGCTACTGATTAGATCATGCCACCCGAACAAAGAAAAATGATTTAAGCAGGCATGTAGATTATAAAACAATTAAACATGACAAAAATTCCAAAATTATTTTTCCCAAGTTAAGGACATGACAAAAAGAATCAGCTTTGTAAGTGGTTTTGCCTCTCTTCACGTTGCTTTTTCTTTGAGTATTATTGAAGTGGGCAGATACCATTAAACAAAACTCCACCTGCTATTGCAACAAGGGCCTTGGCAGCGGGTTTCTAGAGGCTTTCTTCAGTAGATGAAATTCTGCCACCTTTTGACTGCCTTCCACAACTTCATTGCACTGTGGCACACAGAAGCCTTAGAAAATTCCCATTGAGGACTGAGAGTGGCAGGGTTTTAGCATGGTTTCTGTTTGAAGAAACTGTTTATCATCACAGAATGGTCTGGGTTGGAAAGGACCTTCAAAGGTCATCTAGTCCAATCCCCCTCTGCATTCAGCAGGGGCATCCTCAACTCGATCAGGTTGCCCGGAGCTCTATCAAACATCACCTTGAATATCTCCAGGGGTGGGCCCCCAACCACCTCCCTGGCAACCTGTTCCAGTGTTCCACTACCCTCGTGGTAGATATGCATTAATATGTGATATCTTCTCCTTTGGTAAATAAATGATCTGGTCTTTCAGGCTTCCTGGTGACTGGAGTTATTGGTTGTCAGTTGACTAAATATGAGTCAGCAGTGTGCTCAGGAAGCCAAGAAAGTCAGTGGTATCCTGGCTTGTATTAGAAACACAGTGGCCAGCATGAACAGGGAAGTGATCATTGCCCTGTACTCAGCATTGGTGAGGCCACATCTCAAGTATTGTGTTCAGTTCTGGGCCCCTCACTAGAAGAGGGACATTCAGGGGCTGGAGAGAGTCCAGAGAAGGGCAGTGAGGCTCATGAAGGGCCTGGAGCATCTGAGGGACCTGGCATTGTTTAGTCTGGTGAAGAGGAGACCTCATTGTTCTCTACAACTACCTGAAGGGAGGTTGGATTGAGGAGGGAGCCAGCCTCTTCTCCTTGATGACAAGCAATGAAATGGTTTCCATCTGCACCAGGGGAGGTTCAGGCTGGATATTAGGAAATACAATACAATACAATACAATACAATACACCATCAGGTTGGAAGAGACCTTCAAGATCATTGCGTCCAACCCATCAACCAACCCAACCCACCTAAATACAATACAATACAATACAATACAACACAACCCACCTAAACAACTAAACCATGGCACCAAGCACCCCATCAAGCCTCTTCCTGAACACCTCCAATGAAGGTGACTCCACCACCTCCACGGGCAGCCCATTCCAATGGGCAATCATTCTCTCTCTATAGAACTTCTTCCTAACATCCAGTCTAAACTGCCCTGGCACAGCCTGAGACTGTGTCCTCTTGTTCTGGTACTGGTTGCCTGGGAGAAGAGACCAACCTCTGCCTGGCTACAACCTCCCTTCAGGTAGTTGTAGAGAACAAGAAGGTCACCCCTGAGTCTCCTCTTCTCCAGGCTAAGCAACCCCAGCTTCCTCAGCCTCTCCTCATAGGGCTTGTCTTCCAAACCCCTCAACAACTTTGTTGCCCTTCTCTGGACACCTTCCAGCAAGTCAATATCCTTCCTAAACTGAGGGGCCCTGAACTGGACACAGGACTCAAGGTGTGGCCTAACCAGTGCAGTGTACAGGGGCAGAATGACCTCCCTGCTCCTGCTGGCCACACTCTTCCTGATGCAGGCCAGGATGCCATTGGCCTTCTTGGCTGCCCGGGCACACTGCAGGCTCATGTTCAGCCTCCCATCAACCAGTACCCCCAGGTCCCTCTCTGCCTGGCTGCTCTCCAGCCACTCTGACCCCAGCCTGTAGCACTGCCTGGGGTTGCTGTGGCCAATGTGCAGCACCTGGCACTTGGATGTGTTCAATCTCCTGCCCTTGGACTCTGCCCATCTGTCCAGCCTGTCGAGGTCCCTCTGCAAAGTCTCTCTGCCCTCCAGCAGATCAACTCTTGCCCCAAGCTTGGTGTCGTCCGCAAATTTACTGCTGATGGACTCAATGCCCTCATCCAGATCATGAATAAAGATGTTGAAGAGCATGGGGCCCAGCACTGATCCCTGGGGCACACCACTAGTGACAGGCCGCCAGCTGGCTGTGGCACCATTCACCACCACTCTCTGGGCTTGGCCCTCCAGCCAGTTCCTAACCCAACGCAGTGTGCTCCCATCCAAGCCATGGGCTGCCAGCTTGGCCAGGAGTTTGCTGTGGGGGACGGTGTCAAAGGCCTTGCTGAGGTCCAGGCAGATTACATCCACAGGCCTCCCCACATCCCCCAGGCAGTCACCTGATCATAGAAGGAGATCAGGTTGGTCAAGCAGGACCTGCCCTTCCTAAAGCCATGCTGGCTAGGCCTGATCCCTTGGCCATCCTGTAAGTGCTGTGTGATCGCACTCAAGATGACCTGTTCCATAATCTTGCCTGGCACTGAGGTCAGGCTGACAGGCCTATCATTCCCTGGCTTGTCCAACCGGCCCTTCTTGTGATGGGCACCACGTTGGCCAGCTTCCAGTCTTCTGGGACCTCTCCAGTGAGCCAGGACTGCTGAAAAATGATGGAGAGTGTCTTGGCAGCTCATCTGCCAGCTCTCTCAGCACCCTAGGATGGATCCCATCCGGTCCCATGGCCTTGTGGGGGTCCAAGTGGCTCAGAAGATCTCTAACTACCTCCTGGAGCAGCGGGAAACTATGCAGCTCCCTGGTCCTTCTGCCAGCTCTGCAGGCCAGCTGTCTGGAAGATGTTCTGCCATGCTAGGATAAATTGAGGCAAAGAAGGCGTTAAGTACCTCTGCCTTTTCCTCATCCTTTGTTACAACATTCCCCTCCGTGCCCACCAAGGAGTGGAGGTTGTCCTTGCCCTTCCTCTTGCTATTGATGTATTTATAGAAGGACTTTTTGTTGTCCTTCACAGCAGAGGCCAGGCTAAGTTCTAAATGGGCTTTTGCCTCCCTCATTTCTTCCTCCATGTCCTAGCAACATCTTTAAACATTCCATAGGTTGCCTCCCCTTTCTTCCAGAGATGGTACACCCTCTTTTTTCCCTTAGTTCTATTAAGAGTTCATTACCCAACCAGGCTGGCCGTCTGCCCCAGCAGCTCATCTTCGGGACACTGGCACAGCCTGTTCCTGAACCTTCAAGAGTTCTGCCTTGAAGCAGTCCAGCTCTCCTGGACCCTTTATTTTTATGGTCTGTATCCCAAGGACCTTCTGAGTTAGTTCCTTGAGTAGCCTGAAGTCTGCCTTCTGGCAGTCCCGAGTGGAGGTCTTCTTGCTGCCCCTCTTGGCTTGGCTGCATACCAAAAACTCAATTATCTCATGGTCACTGGTGCCTGAACACCCTCCGACCACCACATCACCCACCAGCCCTTCCCTGGTGGTGAAGAGGAGGTCAAGCATAGCCTTACCCCTTCACAGAGAGAGGGTTCTCAAACACTGGAACGATCTGCCCAGGGCAGTAGTGGAGTCACCATCCTGAAGGTGTTTAAGCAGTGTCTGGACCTGGTGCTTAGGAACGTGGTTTAGTCTTGACCCTTCAGTGCTGAGTGGAAGGTTGGACTGGATGAGCTTGGAGGTCTCTTGCAACCAGATGCTTTTTGTGATTCTGTAACATTAGCAAATCTTGGGGAGCATGTAAATAGAACTGTAGCATGCCTGGATCCTTTTATCTGGGACACATCTCCACTTTAAAGAGAACCCAATGCCAGTCATTTAACTTCAGAAGCATATTCTCCACTGCAAGTGCACTTGAGAATACACTATTGTTAGTGCTGCTGTTCCTGAAGGCTTGTGGCATTTGATGTGAGTAGTTATGACTCTGTCACCCTCAGCTGAGTGATGGTGGAGAAGTCTTCACTCCATAACCAAGTAAGAAGCACAGCCTCCCTGCAAGAAGCCTCTCTCCCCCCACAAAGAGGAGAGATATAGCAAAACCATCATATCACATTAAGCACTGTGTGCACAGTGTGTGCTCTGATCTGTGGTGTCACTTCCTATCTCCTCTCACTGAATATTTCTAGATGGTTGAGACTAAAGTGTTCTGAGGAGGATTTTATGTGGTTCTTGTGAGGCCATTCTGGTGTGGTAATTCCCCATTCACTGGGCTCTTCAGAGAGCTCAGCGTGGCTCCGGAGCACTGAAGACATACCTCAAGCTGCTGCAGAATTAACTCAGGAATTATAAAAGCAGTAAATGCATGATTACTCTTTTCTTTCCACATGAAAAAGGAGATGTGTAATTGGCACTTTAACAAGCTGGCAGCAGCAAATTAAAATTTAACGTGGCTATGAAATGACAATTACTGTTAGTAATTAATTGGTATCACCTTTCTGTAACCCTGTTCAGTACTCCTTGTGCAAAGCTTATATCAGTGAGAGAATAATTATCTAATTAGGTGAAAAATTGGGAGAGTGTGAGCTTACAAAATACTGTAAAAGATCTCTTTTTCTTTGGGATCTATGCAGTTTGTGATTGTTAACAAGAACCGCTTCCACCCAGTTGATTTTCATCCTAAAGGAATCTAAAGAGCTTTGAATATGCCTGAAATTGCAGATACTATACTAAAGTGGGGGAGGGTTGGTAACAGAGTACCTCTAATCTGCAGTACCCCTAATCTAAGAGTAGTGCAGACCTTAGTGGAAAGACTTGAAATCATAGCAAGGTATTCCTGCTTTGCAGAGAATGAGGAAGGTGCTAAAGCTGAGATGATGCCTTTGCTGATGTTTAATTACTGTGACTGCTTAGTAACCTTTTTTACATGCCATATACAGTACTTCCAGCAGAGAATCCCTCTCCTAGGTGGGACAAGGGCTCAGTAAAGACAAGTGTCCTTTCTTGAATGATCTTTGTTCTTTAGAATCTGAAACCTCACCAGGCTGGAGCACTTAATGTAGGAATGCAACCAGGCTGACATGAGTTAGACCCATCTTTGGCAGTTTCCCCCTATATGGCTGCAGCTGTGTGGTTTGAACTCATTTTCCAGATGAGGCAGCAATGTGCTTCCCTTGTTGACTGATCCCTAAAATGAGCTTTGGATTTCTTTCTTCTGTGTCGTGTCTATTGCCTCTTCCAGACAGGCAAGGAACAGAGGAGCCCTATGGGCTACTTCAGGAACATCAATGTGCTGTCGTTAGAAAAGTCAGAGACCTGTCTCTCCTTTCCAATCTTCCACACCCCCACAAGGCTCCAGAGTACTCCTCACCTATCTTGAAGAACCCCCTGAAGGAAGAGGTACAATTCTTTACACCAGCAGACAGAAGCTGTTAGCAACAGCAGCATGACAACAAAAAAGATAAAACTGCTTTCAGCCACCCCCCGTGCTGCTTTTGTAAGGTCACCAGGGATCTTCAGAGGTAGACTCTCACATTGCAGGCAGAGCTTTAATTGCAGTATAAATGTAAGTCAGCATGTGTTTCAGGTATGGAATGGAGGAGACCTGCACATGGGCAAAGTAACACTGCTGAGTAGATCTGCTTAAAAACAGACCAAACTTCAAAGAGGTTTTTTGTAACATCATGGACAGGAACTTACCTCTTCTTTCCTCCCTTCTTCTTTGAATAGGAAAGTTTGGATTCTAAAAGAACAGTTCACCTTCAGCAGCTAAGACCTTGAGTATGATATAAAAAAATCAGATGTGTGAGATGTTATGATGGATTGACCCAGCCAGCCGCTAAGCACCGCTGTGCTGCTTGTTCACACTCCCCACACAAAGTGAGGCAGGAGAGAGAATAAGAGGAGAACAGGCAAGAAACTCTTGCATCAGTCTAGAGATACCTTAAGGAGTGAAGAAGAGAGGAATAAACCAAAGCCAAGCAAGTGATGCAAAGGCAATCACTCAGCACCTCCCACACACAGCCTGATGCCCAGTCAGGCTCTGAGCCCTGGCTGCCTACACAAAACATCCTCCTCAGAGTTTTATGGCTGAGCATAACATTTTATGGCATGGAATATCTCTTCGGGCAGCATCAGCTGTCCTGGCTGTGTCCTCTCCCAGTGTCTTGCTCACCCCAGCATACTCAGTACAGGGGGCAGGTGGAAGAGTAAGCCTTGGCATAGCACAGACTGTTCAGCAGTGTTCTCTACCAGATCTGCAAGTTCTACTGGTTAGAAGCTATTCCATCCATCCAATGATCCAGATCAGTGCAACATATCCACAACACTGTGTGTCTGGTAGATTTAGTGTTGCCCTTTAGGCCAGGTCATTTTTACATACTACACTGGGCTGGGGCAGCAAGCGTAGGCTGTCAGCTGATCTGAGGGAGCAGCAGGAGGCTCTGGCAGTGATGATTAGGTGCAGTTGGTACCTCTACTCACAGTTTAACTGCATTCGGAGAAGTAAGTTCTTATCAGTCACTACTATCCCACTTTGCTTGGGAACTTCCTCCTAGGTGTGATCCCTGCCCCAGTGCTAAGCCCTCATGCTCTCTGCTCCTGGCACACAGCCTAGATACAGCTGCCACTAAACCCACCTTGACCAGTACCTCGATTTTGATACAGAATTGTCTAACGCACCTCTAAAGCTGGTGCAAAACTTTTGAGTAAAGTCTTTTGAGCAGCTCTTGCTTCTGTCTGACTTTCATTTGAAAGACAGAAAGAACCTCTGTGTTCAGCAGAAGCTGACATGTGAAATCCTCTGATGTTTGCAGAATGAGTGGTGACAGCCGGAACATAACACACCTCTCAGAGTTCAAAGTATCTGCACTACAATTAATTACTGACTCTGCTGTTCACTTGGCAGGAAACTCTTGTCTCAGTAATTGAACACATCACTGGGGGAGACACAGATGCAATTTGCTGCTGCTGACTGACTTTGGTTGTGTCTAGTGCCTGTCACTCTCTTGGATCTGATTTGGTTTATTCTCTGCAGAGCTTTTTCTGGCATTTCCACTTTTCTCAGTGTGGGTGCTCCATTTTTTGCACCCTGTGTTTTTAACTCAGAGGTTTATGGTTGTTCCTCAGTTTCATTGCCTTTCTGGATAATTCCCTTACCAGAGCCCAGAGAGATTTCTCTTAGTTCCCAATCTGAGGCCTAAGCTGCCCTTTACTTTTTGAGTGCAACTCCTGTTACATACGAACAGAATTCATTTTCTTCAGAAGATGAGAAGGGCCACAGCCAGGATAGCCAACTGAACCAGCTAGTGAGGTGTCCCATACCATACTGATGCCATGCCTGCTGCACAAGGGGAGGGCTGGAAGCAATGCAGATGTACAGTGGGAGCAGTGACAGGCATCCTGGTGGTGTGGTTTATGTCATTCATTCTACAGTGTGTTTCCTGTTGTTTCTCCTCTTCTCTTGGTGTTGTTCTGTTTAATTCCCCTTATTTTAACCTCTGGCATTTTGCATTTTGCTCCTGATTTTCTTCCCATCTCACTGGGAGGTGAGAGTGTAGAGGGGCAGTGAGCAAGCAGCTGCTTGGAGCTCAGGTGCTGGCTGGCTCTCAACCACAACAATCAGTAAAGAAAGAGTATTTACATTTGCACTTTTCGTCCCAAAGGATCCTTATTCATGTTGGTAAATGTTGGACAGTGGCTTGATCCAAGGATAGACACATTATCAAAGACATACCTCCTGCAACAGACTCCATCTGGTACATAGGACAAAGCATAATGCTCAGCCTTCTACTCTTTTTTCAGCTGTGTGAACCTCGAATTACTGCTCATAGTGTCACAGCTTTGACAAGAGTAACAGAGAGGGTTCTGGCCCAGCATGGCAGCTGGCAAACTCTCCTGCCCATGGAGAATGGATCAAATTCTTCCACCACCTGGGTGAGTACTTTAACTACATGGATGTTATATAGGAGACAGGCATGACCTCTTTCATCTGTATTTTCAAAAGAAGTTAATGCTGTGTTTGATGAAAGGAAGAGTTCACAGTATCACAGTATCACCAAGGTTGGAAGAGACCTCAAAGATTATCAAGTCCAACCTATCACCCAAGACCTCATGACTAGACCATAGCACCGAGAGCCACGTCCAATCCCCTCTTGAACACATCCAGGCATGATGACTCCACCACCTCCCTGGGCAGCACATCCCAGTGGCGAATAACTCTCTCAGTGAAGAACTTTCTCCTCACCTCCAGCCTAAACTTCCCCTGGCACAGCTTGAGACTGTGTCCTCTTGTTCTGGTGCTGATTGCCTGGGAGAAGAGACCAAACCCTACCTGGCTACAACCTCCCTTCAGGGAGTTGTAGACAGCAAGAAGGTCTCCCCTGAGCCTCCTCTTCTCCAGGCTAAGCAAGCCCAGCTCCCTCAGCCTCTCCTCACAGGGCTGTGCTCCAGACCCCTCCCCAGCTTTCTTGCCCTTCTCTGGACACCTTCAAGTGTCTCAATGTCCTTCCCTAAACTGAGGGGCCCAGAACTGGACAAAGGACTCAAGGTGTGGCCTAACCTGTGCTGAGTCCAGGGGCAGAATGACTTTCCTGCTCCTGCTGGCCACACTGTTCCTGATGCAGGCCAGGATGCCACTGGCCTTCTTGGCCACCTGGGCACACTGCTGGCTCATGTTTAGGTGGCTGTCAATCAGCACCCCCAGGTCCCTTTCTGTTTGGCTGCTCTCCAGCCACTCTGACCCCAGCCTGTAGCTCTGCATGGGGTTGTTGTGGCCAAAGCGCAGCACCCAGCACTTGGATTTGTTGAATGCCATCCTGCTGGACTCCACCCATCTGTCCGGTCGGTTGAGGTCCCTCTGCAGAGCCCTTCTGCCCTCTAACAGATCCACATCTGCTCCCAACTTGGTGTTATCTGCAAATTTGCTGATGACTGTCTCAATGTCCTCATCCAGATCATCAATGAAGATGTTAAAGAGCATGGGGCCCAGCACTGATCCCTGGGGGACACTGTGCTCTGGGAGTTGCCACCAAACCAAGACACTCAAGGGTGGATGAATAACGTCAGATTGACCAAACACTGCACTGCTCCTGCTGGGGCACTCCAGGACACATCTGGAAGCAAAAGTTTTTAGGAAACTTGAAGGTTAAACAAGGAGATGGCAAGTTAGTTTGGATGCCTACAAGCACGGAGAGCAGCTCTCTGTGGCTATTTTGGATTGAGGAGCTGCACTTCTGCTCAAGTCTAGCTTCAGGCACCTAAGTCCTAAGTTGGAGCTAGCCCCAGAGCCCCAGCTGGTGCACATCACTAGAGATCAGTTATGCTCAGAAGCAACATCGCACATCAATCTGCTTGCTGCAGGCAGAAATAATTCCACTTGATGTTCTAGAATGAGAAGATGAAGATGCCTAATGCCACACAGTAGTACTATGGTGACATTCAGATCTGGGACTCTTACAAGAGCAGTAAAAAATGCCTCAAGGTGATGGTTGGTTTAGTTATTGATTTTTGTAGATATCAGAGATTCTAAAACCTTGGGGTAGGTTAATGTTGGACCTACAGCTTCCAACATTAACAAATAATTTCTGCCCATATCATCTCTCTTGCCCATGCTTCTTACCTTTTTGGCTTTTTGTATTTCCTAGGATCACTTAGAGTAGGTCACACAGGAATGTGTCTCCAGAGAGGGAGACTCCACAACCTCTCTGAGCAGCCTGTTCCAGCGTTTTGTCACCCTCACAGTGGAAAGGTTTTTCTTATGTTCACGTGAACACATGTTCACTATGCTCCAGCTTGCACCCATCGCCCTCTATCCTGTCACTGAACATCACTGAGAGGAGCCTGGCTCCATTCTCCTGACATTCACACCTCACATCTTTCAAGAGATGAATGAGGTCACCCTCAGCCTCCTCTTCTCCAAGCTGAAGAGACCCAGCTCCCTCAGCCTTGACTCATAAGGGAGATAGTCCTGGATTTGTAGAGAATTTATCACAGAAGTCCTAAGGCTGTGGTGGTAGCAGCTGTTGCACAGTGTTAGAAGAGATCAAAAGGAATGGGTTAGTAGAAGGAGGAGAGGTTCTCCAGACCTCTTATACTCTTATTCCTCCTGAAAGAAGCCAAATCAAGGTGCCTGTGACACACGTGCTGTGAGGGTTCAGCTGTCCTGAGTTGACCACGAAACACTTCTACCAAGCAGCAACCTTCATGGAGAAATTAAAGTGATTTGAATTAATTTCTCTTTCTGGAATAATCAAATGCCTTCCTATCTTACAGATCTAATCCAAACCAGTTAGTCCTTTAAGAAGTCTTTCTTGGATGGCAGCCTAGGCCAGCACTGTTTTTCCAGGGACAAGAACTAAAGCTTGAATAATTTACAGTGTGAAAGATGGAGGGGGAAGGGAGGGAATATTCAGATAGTGCACAATAAATATGAGGAGCATCATCAGGCTTTCAGCCAAATGCCATGGTGTGCTAGGAGTGCTTATGCCACATATGCATAATAGTTCTTGTTAATGCTAAATGGAGCTGTTGTTACTGATCACGTTTTCTTTGGGAGAGATCAGCAGTGAGTAACTTTGCTAAAAAAAAAATGCCCAGAGCTTGGTTTTAGGATTCCTTTATTTGTCAGGAGTTCAAACAGCAGCTAAGGTTTATCAGGTGGGACTTTTTTTTTTTTTTAATGGAGAGGAATTTTTCTTTTTCTTTTTTCCCTCACTGGAAAATGCAGCTCCTTAAGTCAATTTCCTTTTATCGAGTCCTTCTGTCAGAGCTCATATGGTTTATATACACAGTTAAATATTCTTTAGCTCGGGGTGATTTGATAGCCTGCTGCTAGAAATCAGTGGCTGGGTTAATTATTCGAAGATGAAGGCCACAGGTTCAAATCTCTTGTAGTAATTGATGTGGCTTTTATTCCTTGCAGGTGCTACAACTACCAGATTTCTGAAGCCTTGTTTTTCTGTCAGCTTCCTCTGAGTAAAACTGTTTCTCTAGCTCATTCTGCTGGTAGTGATTCCTCCCCTGAGGAGGAAATTCTTCTGAACCCTTCTTCTCTAGTTTTGCAATATTGGTTTCTGACCTTGGATTGCAATAGGCAGGGGCTGTGTGCCCAGTGGGATACAACAGGGATGGTGTTCCGTCTAAGGTATTGGTGTGAAACTGGAGTAACAGAAATGTAACGACTGTGCTTAAAAGAGAGTACAATGGCATGTGTTTAGGGACCACTGGCAGGATTTACTGCTGTTAACTATAGCCTGGAGACTGACAGAGGAGGGGAAGGACATTCTTTCAGCTTTTTCAGCCTTTCCACATGCTTTGTGAGAATTTCTACAGCCTGGGTCTCTGTATCTCAAACTCCTTTCACCCTGAACTGTAGTAAACCCAACAGTGGCCTCACTATACTGAATCCTATCCCCAAATTCTCTACCCTTGCTCTGTGCCATGGCCTTCCTTATATTCTCAGGGCTCTTTTCTCACTACTGCACTCTGAGACAACCATCTCAGCAGCATAACCTGGGTGGAGTTGCCTCTTTGCCTGCAACCTGGCCTCCTGACAGCTTCACCACCACCAAGTGTAGCTTCTTTCCTGGGAAGATGAGTCTGGTCTTGCTGTGGTGCTGGTATAGCTGTATCATCCATCACCCCTTGTCTTGTGATCCCAGAAAGGGGAAGCAAGGGGGAAAGCCTCACACCTAAGCAGTGGGATGACTGCTGCCACTGTGTCCATGGCTGGACTGGCAATTTTAATCCCCCCTTGCCTTTCACTTTGCTGTCCTCGACAGCTCAGTCTGAAGGCTGGAAAGGAGACAGCTTCCCTACTTGGTGGAAGGGGAAAGAAAGAGAAGAAGAGATGACAATTATATATATTTTTTTTTTTTGACAGCCTCAGGTTTGAGAAGTGTTGCTCAGGGTATTGAAAGATGGCTACCAGGGAACTGGAGAGCAGTCCAATTTAAGTTTTTGGTATCTCTTAGGGGTATGGTGTTTCCAGCAGAGGTAGGAAAGACCTGATGCCATTGTTCAAGACCCTGCTGAGAATTCCTCTAGAGAGTGTAGCTATGGTTACCCTTGTCAGAGAGGGGTGGTCCAAACTAGAAGCAGTGCAAGGAAAGGCTAGTTGGACCCTCAGGGAGATAATGCTCCACAGGAGGATGCTCAGAGTACATGCACACTGCAGTGCACACTCTGCAGAGACCAGAGCAGCTGCAGGAAGTTGGTTCTAAATGTGGAAGCAGTACAATGGTGTAAGCATTCTGCTGTAGCCAGCTTGACTGTGCTGAGTGGCAGCACTAATGGGCACAGGAACAGTGCTGTGCTGAGGCAAATGTGCAGGACTAGGCAAGTATGGTGAGTGCACAGCGATCTTGAAAGAGCTCAGCTTGCTGAGCCTACCAGGCATGGGAAGGAGAATTACTCACACTCAGAAATGCTTGTGTGGAAAAGCATTAGAAGAAGAGAGAGATTAAGGAAGCCAGAGAGAAGGTTTGGCACAATAACAGATTGGGACAGAATTTGGTTCTTTAACTTTGTATTGCAAAAGGTGATTAGGGACCCCCAGATGGTGGCAGTGGTGAATTAGTATAAATATACAAACTCTAAGGAAAAAAAAAAATCTAAGAAATCTAAAAGTGAGAGGACAAAATGCTTTGGTAATGTCAGTGGCTCTGTTCACATGAAAAGGTGCTTGATGAAGTCTAAATCAGCTGCAAGACATTCCCTGACAGGAGTTTGGATCTTGCCTCTTTCTCCCCTCTTCAAGCATTCATCTAGTTCAGAAGATGGCTTTCCTAGAAGGAGCTGAAGACAGACTTTTTAGTGGTATACGCAATAAGCATCCAATCTGAACCAGCAGTTTTGAAATAGGAATGTCTTGGTTCCCTATTTATCTCTTTTGGAAGTAACACTAATTAAAACTAAACTGTGGATATTTAATGGCTAATTGTTAAAGAGACAAATGAGTAAAAGTATTGTGGGTGAAATTGCTGCAGGGAGAAAATTATGAGGGCCAAAAGTAGCAACAGTAAAGGAGAAGGGAAGAGGGAACGGGGAACATGCAGAACTGTTACTATTCCTAAAAGCCTTCTAATTTTCAGTGTGATCCTGAGTGCTTTAATAAGGCACTTAAGAGATTTGGAATAAAATGAACTTTCACAGTTAAGCACTAGAAATAACACAAAATTAGGCATTTCTGCATGAAGGAGTGTAATCTGCCTTTGGGTAGCCTTCTGAAGTCTGTTGCCCTAGTTTTGTGCCAGAGCCAGCAGAAAATAATTAAAATATTTGACATCTGGGCTTGTGTACTGGCTGAGTTTGACACTGGGAATGGGCATCCTCTGCTGTGCTTGGACAGCTGAAGTTTGTGGCTCTTCTCCGAATAGGTTGCCAGTGGTGGCAAACAGCAAAGGCTTTGGGATTTCACTTGATCTGAGGTCTTCACTTGATCTGAGGTCTTCACTTATTAAGGCTGCGAGGTGCCTTCAACCACCCAAGGTCATAAACACCTGGCAGAAATGCAGCCTACATGAGTGCCGTGCACTGTGGGTGCTGGAGCAGATCTGTCTGACAATCGGAAATAAAACGGTTCACTTGGTTATTATCATCCGTATCAAAAAGCTTTTATGTGTTGTAGCTTTTATTGCAGGGCTGTAAATCAAGTTGGAGAAGAGAAGGTGATAATCCATCTGAGATCAAATCTCCTACAAACTGCCATGACCTCATTTTGATGCAGATTTGATTCCATTTTCACATCTTTGTGCAATGATGATCCACTTCAGATAACTGTGTAACCAATGATTCAGTTATTATCTGCACATCATTTGAGAGAGGCCAGAGGTCAGAAAGGAGAAATTCTGTTGGTTTTCTTCTTTTCATTAACATAATTCTTACTCACTGTTCCTGAACCCTATTTCAAAAGAAAACAGCACATAAACAGACAGTTATCTTTTCATAACCACAGGTAACTGCAAAGGAGCTAAGTCAGGTCCTTTTTAGCAAAATCAGCAGCTGGAATATTTGCTTTCTTCCAAGCAGGGACAGTGGTATTTCAGACACAGTGCAATTTCTGCCTTTTTGTCCCTTCTCCCCCTTTGTCAACAAAATAGGCAGAACAAAGTTAGACCTAGAGAAATAAGTAAGGCTGGTGCTCTGCTTTAAAAAGGAACAGAAGCACAAGAGAAAATTTAGCATTCCCATCTCATTTGCATACTTCTCTGCCACAGGCAAGTCAGGGATTTTCTCCAGAACAGTGGATAACGGTGCTGGCATAGCTGTGGAGTGTTTGGGAGTCAGAGGGAAATGCAATTGGTGCAGGGGAGGTTTAGACTGGATGTTAGGAGGAAGTTCTATACAGAGAGAGTGATTGCCCATTGGAATGGGCTGCCCGGGGAGGTGGTGGACTCACCATCATTGGAGGTATTCAGGAGGAGACTTGATGGGGTACTGGGTGCCATGATCTAGTTGTTTAGGTGGGTTGGATTGGTTGATGTGTTGGACACGATGATCTTGAAGGTCTCTTCCAACCTGGTTTATTGTATTGTATAGACACAGCTCCTTTGGCACAGAAACAGCTGTGTTCTCACTGAACAACTCTAGCAAAGGGTCCCTGCACACTTCCCTTGTGTTTTTACTATCCCTACATTATCTATCGCTGGCCTTGGCTGGAGAGAGGGTAGTAGGCTAGGTGGGCCTTTGGTCTGATCCACATCCTTAAATAGCAGCTTACACACAAGGCAACGGAAGGGGAGCCTGAACCTACTCATACTGAATGGATAAGGGCAGAGTTGATCTGGGAGTGGAGGACTGTGAATTTTGCCTTGAGACATGTAAAACCACAAAGTCCAACACCTGAGTTGACACATTTGGAGATAGCAGAATAGGGAGAGAGGTGTTACCAGCCCCTGTTACTTATCTCCCTGGGCTGGTTGTGATATGTACCTATCTGGATGTAGAAAACACCAAGAGGTTTTAAAGGGGTATCAGGACAAAGTTCTCCAGTCTTCAGTTATACCGGGTATGTTCATAGTTCTCCACTGCCTCTAACCCGTAATAGTCCAAAGTAGTGATAAATTGCTGCAAAATCAACTTGGTAATAAGTGCCTCCAGAGCATTCAGAGGAGTGGAAGATCCAAGCTTTTGTCTTCCACCAATTTCAGTACAAAGGACTTGATTGTACCAACAGAGGGAAAAATCTCGTCTCCCTGCCCAACATGCTAAATCTCTTCCAGAGAGGAGGTTTCGTGAGTGTTCCTAATGACCTTCTCTCCTGGATGAAGCTGGGCATCCATCAACTTTAATCTTCAGGATTTTTTGGGGAGTGCTGACGTTGTCAGTTCCAGGGTTTCCTCCCACACTGCTTAAAGCATACAATGGCCTCTTAGACCACACTCTCTGCCACATTTTCACTCCTCCCGGTCTCAGTAGTGTCAGGTTGTCACAGCGAATAAAGCTTTTGTAATATCTCATTGAAGAGGTGTTTTCTGCTTTTCCCCACCCCCCTTTTTCCCCTAACGTTTGAGGAAGGTTAAATCAGGTAACAGCTACAACAGGAGAACTACTTAACCGGCCATTAACTGTTTTCTAGCATGGTTGCAGGATATCACTTGGCTCCATACTGTCCTTTTAATTGATCTCACTATGCACAGCTACCCACAAAGGAAGATATTTTACCGTACTTATCATTTGCTCCTGTGATTTTGGCTTATACTAAGTAGTGCCATTAGGGCTGAAAAGGCATGTAAGATCTTACATCCTTTGTTCTTTAAGGAAGATTTAGCTGAGACTGACGGTTAGGTCTCCTTAAGTTAAGTCCTGGCTGTTCAAATCTTTCCCTTCTGAAAAGGAATCAATTCCATCCCATCATCCTGGCTTATGCCAAGTGGACAGCCGATCAATGAAAATCGGATGTAGGCTGTCTATTTTCCTCATCTTACAGTCACTGAATCCTAGATCTAACGTCTGGATCTTCTGATCATTGCTTCTTTTGTCAAAAGCTTATGGAATTCTTCCAGTAAGATAGTCCAGGACTGGGAGCTGCTTCTGTTATGAAGAGGTTATTAAATTTATGAATATGAATTATGAAAATATATTTTAGTAATTATAAATTATTAATAACCGGTGAATCACTAACTTATATACATGTTCTAGTGCACGTTCGTGAAATAAATTCCATAGTGGCTTAGTGTTATGATTAGAACTTAATTAAACTATCTACAGACTATTTCTGTATTTATATAACGCAGGGTGCAGTTCCGCCGCTTGGCCACTAGATGGCGACTCGGCAGGACGCGGGCGGCTTCTGGCTATATACAGCAATATTATGATATTTCTATGCATCAGCGATTCCTCTGCCAGACGCGGATACTTTGCACTGAGTGCTAGTGGATGGAAAGCATGTAGAAGATACTCTGTAGCTGTTGTTTGTAGCAAGGTAGAGGTCCAGCAGACTACTGTTGCTGGACTGGTTCCTAGTCAAGTTGGACAGTGGTGTTGGGTTACTGTCTCCTCTCTTTGCAGCAGTGGAGAGGGAATAATGGAACCTGGGCTTAGCTCGGAAGCAGGTTCCCTTCAGGACTTGGTTGATTCCCTCCAGACAACAGGAATCGGTCCTGGTCGGGGTCAGCCATGGGGTCGGCCCTCAGAGTCGGCTCACACGAGAGGGTGGGGCCACGGTTGCCGATAGGCGGGCTCGGATGTTTCCGGTTGGGCAACGACGCAGAAAAAAGCTATGGGGTCGGCCCGGCTATGGCGAATCTCGGGGCTGATGTAAATGGCCTCAGGGAGAGAATGCAGCTGCGTTAAGCGGCGGCTTATCATTTACTGGGCTTAAAGGAATAGCGGGATGCTCGGAGTGGTCCCGGGTTTGGTGCAGTATAGGCACAAACAGTGCTTTAGTCTTCCCTGAGGTTTACAGGGCTCAGAGAGGCACACGTGGTGGCTCCTCTCCCACCATGGCGGGGCTAGGTATATGTGGACTCAGTCTCAATCAAGTCCCTTCCCCGACAACTGGGAAGATCGTTACCCCGGGGGCTGGCAGTCCTCCAGTGGCACGGTGGGCTCTCCGGTCGGCATGACTGGCTGTGGCAACGCTGGGCTTCTCGGGCTCAGCAAAGGTCCTCCCTTTGGAGACAATCCTCACAATTGCTTCTCACAATGCAGAGGCTTTCAGTACACATGCATGTATGATAGAAGCTAACAACAATGAGCTCAATGGCAGAGGCTATGGCTTGAGAGTGTTTCTCGAGCAAGTACAGAGACAAAGTGAAGAGGGGGCAACTCGTTTACCAACTGGGGTGATACTTATAGATTCCTCAAAGCTGGTTTGACCAATGGGCACTCTCATAGAAAACTGGCTTCAGCCTATAGAAAGCGTGAAGCTGGAATTATGCCCATACTTGGTGTTTGCACGAGTACTGCATGTGCTGGGTGCGTGCTGGCCTGGCTAATGCCTTGGCTTTTTCTTCCTCCTGAAGGAGGGGGAAACTTTCCACATGCTGGGACAAGATCTAATATCTGGGCAAAAA
>CM037646.1:1131927-1185801 GCA_015227895.2 Colaptes auratus | reverse complement strand
CAAAAGGCAGCACGTACGGCTTCACGTGGCATTTCTCTGTGTTGGTGTCATAGCACTGAATTAGCCGGGAGGGCTTGGTGAAGAAGTCCAAGTCGTTTTCTCCCCACCCAGTAGGTAAATGACACCGTTAAGGTTTACACCTGCAGCTCCAGAGACTGCCACTTCCAACTGGCTGGTCTCTGTCCAGACATTGTCTCGTACTCTGTAATAGATGACAGCATTAGAGAGTGTGTCCTGCAGAGTTCCCCCCCCCAGCGAATATATTGCAATCCTTGCTGGCACAGACACAAGGGTGTGCTGGAGCCGGTCCCGGGGCAGAGGGGCACCACCATTCCCAGTCTATAGTTGCATTGTTGCACTTCCACATGCGTCGTGGAATAGAGCCACCAACTACATACAGGTCACTACCGTGCTTGCAGGCTGCAGTTGATCTGGTGGCACAGGCTGTTCTGGCCACTCACACTTATGGAGTCATCGTCAGCACACATGCAGGGAGACAGCGAGTGAATGGGTACGTGATGACTCTTTTCCAATCAGTAGATGTGAACATTTTCTCCAATCACCTGAGAGAAAGGAAGAGTGTGTCAGCAGAACTGGACCTGTTTACAAAACATCAGTGGTGCCTAAGACCAAGGTTTTCGTCGCTCAGAGGCTGAGGTGTTTGACCTGCTTACCAAGTCCTGCCACCCTACAGCATTAAGGATTCAAGAGCCTCAAGGCTTTTTGAGACACCGCTCATATCTGACATAGCAAGAGATTCACTGGAACCCAAGTGCCTTGCTGGGTTTAGATAAGGGCTGGGTTACATCACTGGTGGAGAAAAGTTATTTTAAGGGGAAGCCAAACTTAGATTTCTGAGTTGTCTCTTGGTAACTGAGCATCTGGTGAAATAAGCTATTTGTGGCATGGCTCCCATCGCCAGTGCAAGCAGCCTCAGGTTTAAATTAAAAAAGCTTGTCCATGGGGTTGCTATTTATGACAATAAATATATTCCTCACACCAGCACCATGAACTGAAATGGCATTTGTGTTTTCTGACTTCTGAGTCACACCTGTGAGCAGAATACCTTGCTCTGGGAAGTGTAAACCAGCAAGTCCTACACCAACCCCAGAACAGAAGGTCTTTGATACCTTCAGGCTCGACCGCAGCGTCTCTGAAAAGCCTACTCGCTCCTCCTTGTTGAAGTTGATCCAGGTTTCTATGGCAACTGCTGGATTCTGAGAGCATGGGACGCCATCTGCGGTTTGGGGATAGAAAGGCATTTATGGTAACTAGACAAAGGTGTACCTACTTGGGAACATCCTTTTCCTGTGACTCCCTCCCCCCACTCCCACCACAAACCCTTTCTAGAGAGGAAAAGAAGACAGAAAGGTTTATAGATTTTGGCAGGCAGGATCAGCACTGCCAACCGGACATCTACATGAAGTTAGTTTGGGCAAATAGCAGAGGACAGCTGCCAGCCTTGAGAAAGTTGGACAAATTTCAACAAAAGAACCATGTCTGAGAGGAAAAGGGCAGGAAAGAGAACCTGTATGCTTTGTGAAGAGGAGGAGTATTTTTCTAATTAAGCATTTAGGCAAATCAACAATTCTTTCATTTGAGATTCTCAACAGCTGCCTTTTGTTCTGGCTGGCCCTAGAAACCTGTCTGCAGAATGTTCTCTTCCCTGAATACTGTCAGATAGCTCACACTCAAGAAAGAACATCTGGTGTTGCTGCTATCCTCTTAACATTTGGAAATCCCCAGTGAGCTACTATAGCTTTCTTAGCACTGTGACAGCAGAAAACACACAGACTGCTTCACATTTCAGTTTAAGACATAATTAGAAGTTTTGGTGATGCCACAAACTGTTGCATCATTGCCACTGGTACAGTACCTAGCAGAATTTAGATACTTACTTCCAGTCTCAAAGTCAGTGATTATGGCTGTATCATCGAGAGGCTTCCCTATGAAGGCACTCTGATTTTGCACTCTGCTCTCATGAAAACCCTGAATTCAGTGATGCTGAGGGCATCAGACAAAATTCCAACACTTCTCTCTGTACTAGAAGGGAGGAGAAAAATCGTGGAACAAAGCAAGTATTTCAACTCGTTTATTATTAAAGGGATTTCCATAGGCTATCCAGCACAGGTAGTGGTTAAATGCAAGAACCCATTTTCAAATGGGTCCTAGAGGGCAACAAAAGGTAAACTCAGTAAGTTACTATTTCATTAAACTATTTTCATCCTTGCCACTAATCGCTTCCTCTATTAATTCTCCAGTAACTAGACAAAGAGGCAGGAACTGCAAAAGAAAATTATTTTCCCTATCAGCAGTGGGAATTTATTCAGATTTTAATCCATTTAATGAGCTAAGTTTTGGCATGAATACGGAGTAACTTGACTCTATATATGGAAAAATAGGGTGCATGGGAAAAAAGGCTTTTTTCAATTGATTATTTTAACTTAGGCCTGCAAACACTACAGGCCATAGTCCTAAAACTAAGCCTACTATGTATAATCCCTGGAAGAAGTAAGGGTGATTGACCTCTGTGGCTCTATTTAATTTTTTTTAGTGAACTCACAACTTAGTTTAAAAATGTATCATTTTTTTGAGTTACCAGTACCTATCTTCAACAGCTTTTCTACTTATTTTGATCAGTTTCTTTAGAGGCACTAGAGATAACACAATGAAGTATTTGCAAAGATTCTGGGATGTGTAATATGAACTGTAAAGGCTATTCTAAGTCTTACAGACGGATATGCCAGTGTTCCAAAGAAGCCAGTCGTGGCAGGTTTATTTCGTAGCAGCGTGTAAAGCACATGACACAAAGTATAGCTATTTACTAACAGTTACTAATTACAGAATTATTAATTGAAGCAAGAAAGGGGGAGTCTCTCTGCAACCAAGCCCAGCAGATCTGAACACAGGAGCTGCTGCTTCATTCTTGCTTCCCCCAGCAACGACACACCAATGCCACAAACGGAGCTGTGACTGCTGCATCATGGAGAGCTAGCAAGTGCTGGCTGCATCTACCAGGGCCACAGAGGATCTTTAAGGACTGGTGGCAGCTGGACTAAGCTGCTGATGTGTTGACACATTCATCACAACAGTGAGTCATGGCATCCATTACTGCAAGAGGTTATTACCTTTACAAGAAGGGTAATTACCCAAGATGTGGCTCTAGGTCAGTCAGCTGAGTGCCTAGCCTAAATAATCCTAGCAATTATATACCATTGTTAATAACACTAAAGTAGTCTAAAAATACAGCTTGGGCTCAAGCCTTCTTACACAGGCTGAGCTGCTGCATTACTACGTTAAATGATTACGAACTGAAGGACAAAAAAGACTTTCATAAGGTATTCATTTCTGGTAAGGCTTCTTCCATTTAATGCAAACAAAAATACAACAAATGCTTGAAATGTACTAACATTTGAAAAAATGCTAATACTTCTGAACTGTTGACTGACAAATTGCTGGGAATTAGCAGCATCCTCTGTGTCCTTTTTCTACAGCTTAGATGCTTGATGACCAGTAACAATTAATGGATTTATTTCTGGTTAAGTTATCCAGAATGCTTTGCTCAGCTTATCTTAGCCTCTGAATAGACAGTGATTATGAAAGCTTGGCTCTTTCCACCTATTTAGTTCAGTCCTTGGAAGTCTGTTTTCTGCATCCACATCCTGACTAGTCTCCAGAGCTCCTTACCTGTAAGGATGTCTGTCAGCAGGCGGAGAGGCAGGTGTAGGAACTCCTCTGTGTCTTGCAGTTGAGACAAATGTGACTTTGCACAGTGTTTGGCAGCTGCATAGAGCTCCATGTCACTGTGCTGATCTGCCAACCACATGACCTGCAGACAGTTCCTAACCTGCACCGTACGGGCCAGAAAACGGGAACACTCTTCAAACAGGGCAGTCAGCTGGTACATGTCTGCCACTTCATAGGTTTCCTGCAACTCCTCTGCCCTCAGCTTTACAGTCCCATGGTAAATGTAGTCCACAAGGAGCTGAAAGACACTCTCACTCACGTCTTGCAGCTCAATCACTCGGTTGTGGGCCTCCTTTAGATTGGAAGTGAACATAGAACGGAAAAAGCAGCTCTGAGCTGAGAGGACCAAGCGGTGCAGCTGGAATTCTTTGCCTTCTACTGAGATTGTAACATCAGCAAAGAGCTCATCCTCCAAGCACAGTTTCATAATGCCCTGGGCCACACGGCCTGAGTGGGAGCGGTCGGTAAAAGTATAGTTCACAAAGTAGTTCTCTTCTGCAGAGGAGCCTCCAGTCTCTTCTGACGAGTCCATGGTGCTGCACAGATCAGACCTCCAGCAATCTGTAAAATCACAGTAATTACATGGCTCTCTCCACTAACCAATGATGCAGTACTGCAGGGTACAGGGGAAAATCAAACACATTGTGAGAGGCCAGCATATTTTAGACTGAACAGAAATAGCATAGCCAGAAACTTCTGCTTGAGTGTCAGAATCTCAAACAACAAATGAGAAGTTGGCATAATTAAAATGGTAATATATACCAGACTTCCAGTACAGCGAGCATCACATCCCCGCAGAACTGGGAGACAAGCATACCTTTTCACCGCTCCACTGACACAAAGCAGTGCAGTAACATTCATTCAAGTGGAAGGTCCAGCAACTGCCTGAGGAGGCTTGCAAAGGCAAAAGAATGTGGCAGCACCACAGCTGGGTGTCCTGGTTTCAGCTGAGACAGAGTTAATTTTCATCCCAGTAGCTGTTTCAGTGCCTTGCTGGATTTGTGTGAAAGTAACACTGACAATGCACTGATGTTTACTTGTGGCTAAGTAGTGCTTATCCCAAGTTACCAATTTCAGTTTCCTGTGCTCTATCAGCAAGGAGGTACACAAGAGGCTGAGGGGGAGCACAGTCAGGACATCTGACCCAAAACTGGCCGAAGGGATATCCCATACCATAGGACATAATGGTTAATATATAAACTGGAGAGTTGGCCATGATGGGTGGATTGCTGCTGGAGCATTGGTCAGTGGGGGGTGAGCAATTGCATTGTGAATTATTTATGTTTTCTTAGGCTTTCTCTCTTTTTCCTATATTCATGATAATAACTATTATTATGATTATTATTATTTTCTGTTACTAAGCTGTTCTTATCTCAGCCCATAAGTTGTGTTTGTTCTTTTATGTCAATTCTCCTCCCCACCTCACTGGGGCTTAGTTGTCAGCCAGGGTTAAACTACAACACCGGGCTAGATGGAAAAAGGATTAGTGCCACGCTAAAAGCACAGGCAGCAGTTCAAATCGTCAGGAGGAGTTAATTATCATCCAAACCCAACATGATGAATCTGTACAGCGCTATCAAGCAAGGTGAACTTGTTTTTACCGAAACAATGCATGAGAAGTCTGCCAGACCTAACCACCAGCCCTCCAGGCTAATCAAATAGATAACCGATGGTTATGCTCTGCTTGTTAACGTGCCAGACACTTTCAGCATGCCAAATAACCCATCAGATGTTGTTAGTCTTTGTTTCCCCAGTAGCAAGGAGCACTCAACTTCCTTTTAGTAGGTATCAGAAGTTGTTTGCAGAGTTCCAAGCAGTTTGTGGGTCGAAGAAGCTCTCTTAAAAATGGCTCTTGACACCACCAGGAGCAAATAAATGCTTGCCTACATTCACTTTAAACTTATCAGCCACTGTGACTGATAACACAAATTTCTTCAATTAATAGTGAAAGTGATTTCCCAGTGCTTTTCTCCAGAGATTCACAGTTACTCTTCCATCCTTCATTCTGTCAAACATGAATTTTCTTTACAGCTCTGTTTAAGACAAGAGGGCTCCTAAATTCTGTGCTAAAATTCAGTTCACAGGAAATAGCACCTACATCCCTAATGGCTGGACAAGTCTGTCCCATTCCTCATGACAGCCTGCCTTAATTATACCCTCATTGTGATTTTTATGCTAGTGGTGACCTAAGAAGTACCTGTGCATTAGTCTGCAAGGGACTGAGGAACTGCAATCAGCACAGAACACATTACCAAGTACAAGCCTATCCTGCAAATCAGCTCCCACTTCAGCACTTCACAGTGCTCAGAAACTGCAGCCCAAAAGGCTGAGGAGTCCAAGCAGAGCACCAGATGAATGAAGGGACACAGTAATTCCACACAAGAGCAGCTAAACACTATCGCAAAACTCACATCACACACAACGCTCCCCTTTGCACCCACGGCATCTCCACTACAAAGAACGACTGTAAGTGTCCCATCACGCAGTCTTACACCCCACGCACAGTCTGTCTTACCAAAGCACAACAGGCTATAGGCGAAGACGCCTTGCACACAGCTACTCCCTTCCCGGCTCCTGCCAGGGCGACAGCGCCAAGGAACCCACGGCACAACCACCAGTACCTGACCGCTCCGGGGGCGGGGGGAGCCGCAGAAAGCCCGTTCTCGGTAAAGCAAAGACCGCTCTTCGGGCCACGCAAACGCCACAAAACCCTCCAGAGAGGGGCCTCGCCCCCGCGGGCTGCTGCAGCTCAGGGCTCTGCGGGGCTCCCTCCCGCCCTTAGCAGCACCAGACCTCGCCGCCCCCGCGCCCAGGCTGGCGGCACGGCTGGTGCCAGCCGGACCCGGGACACGGGGCTCTCCTAGCCTAGCACAGACCCTCGGCACCCACCTGCGCCTCCTCCTTCATGCCGCCGCCCGGAGCCTCCCGCCGCCGCCCCGTGTGCCCCAGCGGCTCCTCCGCGCCCCTCACCCTGCGCCAGGCACTCGCCGCTTCCGGCCGCCAACCCGGAAGCGTCCCCGGGAAGGCTCTGGCGCGCTTCCGTCCCCCGAAGGAAGTGCGGCGACGGTGACTTCCGCTTCCGGTCCGTGCCCTTGCCCGCCCGGAACCCGGCGGAATGCTGTCGGCAGCAGCGCGGGGACTGGTGCGGGCCGCGGTGCGAGGTGAGGGTGGCGGGGCTGGGAGGCGGCGGCAGGGCTCGGCTAGCCCGCGGGCAGGGGCCGGAGGTTGGCGGTGGGTGTAGACGTGTCTGTTTCTCTCTGTAGCTGGCGCAGGCCCGGCGGCGGCGCGGGCCCAAGCACGGCTGGCAGCGAGCTCCACCACCGAGACCCGCCGTGAGTAAGCGGGGCTAGCGACGGGAGCGGGACGGGAACTGGCGTAGTCGGTGGTTGGAGCCAATGGGTTGGGAAGGCAGTGGAGTAGCCCGAGACGAGCGCTGATGCCTTCGTCAGTGTCGTCGTCAGTGTCCTTGGTGTCCCTGTCAGCGGCCCTGGTGTCTCTGGTATCACTTCCAGTGGCCCTGCAGTGGCCTGGTGGCTCTGGCAGCTCCTGGCCCGGACCCAGTCTGTCCGGCTACCCTCAGGGCACTTCTGTGCAGCACGGCCTCGTCAGTGACTGTCGCAAATGGCAGGTACGGGTCACGCACGGATTCGTGTTCCTGTGCCAAAGACTAGCTCCATTGGTAGCCACTTGCTTGTCTTAGATTGCCATCCGTAGCCTTCCTCGTGGGTCTGCTCGCACACTCTGCCCCTTCTGGGCAACAGCTTCATTACCTTGACCTTTGAGGAATATTTGTAATCGTACTGAAAAAACAGGGGGCGAAAAAAAAACCAAGATGAGATCCCAAATTGTTTGGATGACAGTGGTGTTCCTGAGGTTCTGGCACATCAAACAAACCCAGGATTGACTTAGATTTTTTCTGGACCCCAGCTGAGTGTCATGAACAGGATGTCAGCTCAGATTGTTCTGTCATCTCTGTTTCTGCTTTGCTGTTTCTTCCCTGTCACCCTGTTGGACTGTCCCTCCAGCTGTATTCACAGTACACACAAAAATTCTGCCTATCACTGGCACACTTTGTCTTTCTTAGCCAAGTCTCTATTTGCATGCTGTGTGTACCACAGCACATATATGTTGCTGCAGTCTGGTCTCTGTTACACCATCCTATGTATTCCACTGTGCAAATATGCTGTGTTTAGATTCAGAATTACCATTAACAAAGGCTGTGCAAGTCATCTGAGGCTAAAGCTGCCTGGCTTCTGTCAGAGATCCTGAAAGACAGCTAGACTGATGAAAGGGATTTTTAAGCCAGGGATGGGAGTTGCTGATCTCCTTTCTGTATTCCCAGCCATAATATTAGGAACTTCGTTTTTGTCTTTAGCTACTGTCAGGCCGAAAAATGAAGTAGAACAGAAGCAGCTGTGTGCTTTTGGGGAGTATGTGGCTGAGATTCTGCCCAAATACGTCCAGCAAGTACAGGTAGGTGCTGTCTGGGAAGTTGTTCTTGCTGGGGGAACAGGACCCACTGAACACACCACTTGTTTGTCAGCTGTTTCCAGAAGTTTTTCTGGGGAAGAAAGATTGTCATAACTACATGAAAGTCACTGCTGTTATTGAGCCCTTTTATCTGATGCCATTGCATGTCTGCTGTCCCACATCCTCCCTTTGTTTGGATGTTCTGCTGGATTCAGTGCAATGTTCACTCAGGCTGGTGTTCCTCATGCTTTTTCCACTGTTTTCGTCAGGTGACCTGTTTCAATGAACTGGAACTGCTGATTCATCCAGATGGGATCATTCCGGTTCTGACCTTCCTTCGAGACCACACGAATGCCCAGTTCAAATCCTTGGCTGACTTGACTGCTGTGGATGTCCCCTCCCGGCAGTACCGCTTTGAGGTAAGAGCTGCTGGTCGTCACAGGACTTGCATAGTGTCATGAGTGCTGATTGCTGTGGGGGCTGTGGCAGCTCTGACTACAAGTTTTGCTTTTGGACAGTTAAAAGGAAAGCGGTTCTGAAATGCTGAGCTTTGTTTAATTGTTGACCAAGGAAGCAGTAGCAGGCCTGATACTGCATGGGTTCTTAGTCTGACTTTCCTTTTGTGTTCTTTTGAAAGTCTCACCCCATTTATTAATTAACTTCTTTATTTATTAATTTTTGTTTGGTTTGGTTTGGTTTCAGCAGTGTCTAGAGCCTTCTTTCTGACCAGAAGTGAGTTGGTGCCCTTCTGTCTTCCATGCTGCCATTGACACAACTGATCATGTTTTTCTTCCCATCAATCTTCATAACAATTTTCTTCTTGTAAAAAAAAACAAAACCAACAAAAAGTGTTCAAATGTTTTAAAAACGTTCTCTGAAAGGTGGGACAAGCAGATGTTCAGAAAGCCCTCAGAAGGTTTTGGGCACTGAACTTCCACTAACTTTCAGTGAACATTGCAGATATTGTTCCCTTAGGTACTTTTCAGTTTCTCACCATAGAGCCTTTCAGCTGCACATGGAGATAGGAAAGATATGTCTGTGGGGAAACCACAGGCTCAGCATATTTCCCCCTATTGTGAGAAAGCCTTCCTCACAGTAGTGTTGCTAATCTTACTGTAGTTTAACTTTGGAAGATCTGTCCAAGACAGTGTCTTGGGCAGAAGATAGCTGGGGCTGACATACTGTATGAGGCCAGCCATGGCTTGGGCAGCCTCACAAAGAGCTGTCTGTCTTCCCATAATTAGTCTGGGCAAACTGTCTTGGGTGAGAGGAGTGAACTGGGATATGTTTAGTTCCCAGTGAGTAACAAGAATAATGGAAAGTAACTGATTTATTTCCCTCTTTGGCTTATCTTGTGGTATTAAATCACTTACCCATAGCTGCTCAGAGAGTGAGGGATGACAGGTTTGCCATGCCTCTTTCAGCTGATCAGACATCTGTTGTTTCCTTTGCTGAAAATTCAGCGTATCTCTTATCAGCATCCAGTGGGAGTAAGCTAGTAGTTGATTGCCATTTTTGTGACAGGCCATTGAATGCCCATTGTCAAATGTCTTCACCCCTTCAGTACTCTTTTTTCAGAATGTAGTATCGCTTCTTACTTCAGCTCTTCTCCATCAGTCATGTTTTCTAAACCGCATTTTTTGTTAACACTTCTAAGGACCAAAGCCATAAGCTCCTGGAACCTAAGTTGTGATGGTGTCTTTTAATGCCCAGCTCTGAAGTGCTGGCTGTGATTCTGCTGGTAAAGGATGTTTGAAACCATCTTCAGGTGTCCTTGCTTAGCCACTGTTGTACTGCAGAGACACCTGTTAGTGCCACATGAGACCAATGCCTTGCTTTGTTCTGCTTCAGATTGTGTACAACCTCCTGTCTCTGCGGTTCAACAGCCGGATCCGTGTGAAGACATACACCGATGAGCTGACACCCCTCGACTCAGCCGTGTCTGTGCACAAGGCGGCAAACTGGTATGAGAGGGAGGTGAGTTACAGTGTATCTGGGAGCACAGCCCTGGTGGGCATGGGCTGTGTTTTCCTGATTAAATTGATTCCCGTGTCTCTGAGGAAGAAAGAGGGAAGCGCTTTCCTGGTCACCTTTCCAGAGTAGGAGATTTGCTTTTTTTGTGTTTTTGATTTGCTTTTGTGAGTTCCTGCATCAGTTTTGCTGGCACTGTGCAGAGCCAGGAACCTAACTGAAATTTTATAGATATAGTACATGGAGGGTTTTGGGTTTTCCTAATCTAATTCAACTCATTTGGCTCTCTTTCATTTAGGTCTGGGACATGTATGGTGTTTTCTTTGCCAACCATCCTGATCTAAGGCGAATCCTCACAGACTATGGGTTTGAGGGCCATCCTTTCCGGAAGGACTTTCCACTCTCTGGTTATGTGGAGGTAGGAGATATACTCATGTCTAAAGCTATCAAATCTCTCCACTATTCTTGTCTGAATTTTGGTACAGAGGTGTGACTGATTTATAATACTTTGTGTGAAAGGCACTAAGGATGTTTCACCGGTGTGTGTTCCAGAGGAGTTGTATAGATTTCCTGCATGGAATTTTGTAGTCATCACAAAGTACCATCTGTAATAAGGCAGCCTAAGGCCAGAGACATGGAGAAAATGTTCTCTATATACTAGACACATTTGTCAGGCAGACAAAGTGCTTCTGCTTCTGAGTGTTATGTTAGGAAGCACATCCAAATCCAAACAAACTGCTAAAGATTCATGAGAGCAGGCCTCAGCAATGCCAGGTGGACACGTCGTCTTATTCCAGTGACTTGGGAGAAACTCCTTTGTCATATGGCAAACTAAGTGTGTGGACCTCATATTGGTTATAGGCTGGGCACTTGGGGTACCTAGTAGCAAAGAAGAAGGGTTTTCCTGTAGAGTCCACAGGTCTTGGTGCCATCTGATGAATAATGAGGAGAATCAAAGCTGGAACAGAGGCATAAGAATTAGGACTGCCTGTACCAGAGGGTGATCTGGGTCGTTACTGCTAATAGCAGAGGTGCTGTGGGGACTGTGAAAATGACTGGGCCGTGTCCTTTGCACTTTCTTAGGTGCGGTATGATGATGAGGTGAAACGGGTAGTGGCAGAGCCTGTGGAGCTATCCCAGGAATTCCGCAAGTTTGATCTGAACAGTCCTTGGGAGGCGTTTCCTGCCTATCGCCCAGCGCCAGAAACCCTGAAAATAGAAGCTGGAGCCAAGAAAGAAGATGCAAAATAGCTGCAGAATGGAGCAGATGCACCACACTATCCTTTCTGTTCTAGCACAGTATTTATAATAATAAACATTGATAAGAGATTCTTGCCTGTTCCTGTCATGAATAATGGTGTTTTTGATGAACAGCACAGGGTGAGGAGTGCTAATTTATTGATCATCTAACTGGTAGCTGTTTATACTTTTGAGTTGCAAGACACTGGATTTGTTTTTTCTGGTTTGCAAATTGACTGGAGTGCAGTCATTCCCTATGGCTCAGGTGCTTTCTGCACACTATTGCTGCCTATCCCTGCATGGAGCACTCACTTGAGACTGTCCTGAAGCAGCTGTGCAGCTTAAACCATGGGACAGCAGGATCTGAGCTCTGAGATTGGTGTTGGGACATCATAATACAGTAAACAGGCAAAGCTCTTGAACAGTTCTGATACAGTTGTTAGGACACACAGATGATGTACCTGGACCCAGACCAAAACCACTGGAAATTGTTTCCTTGGTAACTGGGTCAGTGTCTGTTCTGCTGGCAGAAGGAGTTGCAGGTAATCTCTCACACACCATTCTCTCACTCTGGCTTTATCTCACAATCAGTGAGTCTTTACTTTGTCCAGCATCTTCAGATTGTCTTTTTTTTTCCTGCAGTCAAAAGTCTCTCTCTTCCTTTGTCCCATAGGGAAGAGTCTGTGCCTTTTTGTCCCTACTCCAGTTACTTTGAGCTGTATGTGATAATAGCGCTGCCTCTATCTTCGCTCGTGTGGGAAGAGCTCAGCTCTCACCAAAACAGCTGGAAAACCACTAGTTTCAGTCTACTTCCCAGGTGTTTGAAGATGACATTACAGCAGTCATCATTAATGTCCTTTGTCCTTACTCCAGAACACAGGATCACAGTATCACTAAGGTTGGAAGAGACCTCGAAGATCATCGAGTCCAACCTTTCACCACAGACCGCATGATGAGACCATGGCACCATGTGCCACGTCCAATCCCCTCTTGAACACCTCCAGGGATGGTGACTCCACCACCTCCCTGGGCAGCACATTCCAATGGCGAACGACTCGGTGAAGAATTTTCTCCTCACCTTGAGCCTAAACTTCCCCTGGCACAGCTTGAGACTGTGTCCCCTTGTTCTGGTGCTGGTTGCTAGAAGAAACCAACCCCTTTCTGGCTACAACCACCTTTCAGGTAGTTGTAGAGAGCAATGAGGTCACCCCTGAGCCTCCTCTTCTCCAGGCTAAACAATCCCAGCTCCCTCAGCCTTTCCTTATAGGGCTTGTGCTCAAGGCCTCTCACCAGCCTTGTTGCCCTTCTCTGGACATGTTCAAGTGTCTTGATGTCCTTCCTAAACTGAGGGGCCCAGAACTGGACACAGTACTCAAGGTGTGGCCTAACCAATGCAGAGTAAAGGGGCACAATGACCTCCCTGCTCCTGCTGGCCACACTATTCCTAATGCAGGCCAGGATGCCATTGGCCCTCTTGGCCACCTGGGCACACTGCTGGCTCATGTTCAGGCAGCTGTCAATCAGCACCCCCAGGTCCCTCTCTGTTTGGCAGCTCTCCAGCCACTCCGACCCCAGCCTGTAGCACTGCAAGGGGGTGTTGTGGCCAAAGTGCAGCACCTGGTACTTGGACTTGTTGAATGCCATCCTGTTGGACTCTGCCCATCTGTCCAGTGGGTCGAGGTCCCTCTGCAGAGCCCTTCTGCCTTCTAACTGACCAACATCTGCTCCCAGCTTGGTGTCATCTGCAAATTTGCTGATGACTGTCTCAATCCCCTCATCCAGATCATCAGTGAAGATATTATAGAGGATGGGGCCCAGCACTGATCCCTGGGGGACGCCACTGGTGACTGGCCGCCAGCTGGATGTGATGCCATTCACCACCATGCTCTGGTCCCGGCTCTCCAGCCAGTTCCTAACCCAGCACAGAGTGTTGCTGTCCAAGCCACGAGCTGACAGCTTAGGTCCAGGTAAACCACATAGTTTCATAGTTTCATAGTTTCAGTTAGGGTTGGAAGGGACCACAAGGATCATCTAGTTCCAACCCCCCTGCCATGGGCAGGGACACTCTACCCTAGATCAGGCTGGACAGAGCCTCGTCCAGCCTGGTCTTAAACACCTCAAGGGACGGGGCCTCAACCACCTCCCTGGACAACCCATTCCAGGCCTTCACCACCCTCACGGTGAAGAACCTCCTCCTCATGTCCAGCCTGAATCTCCCCACCTCCAGCTTCATCCCATTCCCCCTAGTCCTATCACTACCTGATAGTCTGAAAAGTCCCTCCCCAGCCTTCTTGTAGGCCCCCTTCAGATACTGGAAGGCCACAATGAGGTCACCTCGGAGCCTTCTCTTCTCCAGACTGAACAGCCCCAACTCCTTCAGTCTGTCCTCATAGGAGAGGTGCTCCATCCCTCTGCTCATCCTCGTGGCCCTTCTCTGGACACGCTCCAGCACCTCCAGATCCCTCTTGGCACAGGGGCTCCAGAACTGGACACAGTACTCCAGGTGGGGTCTCACCAGAGCTGAGTAGAGGGGGAGAATCACCTCCCTTGACCTGCTGGCCACACTTCTCCTGATGCAGCCCAGGATCTGATTGGCTTTCCGGGCTGCAAGTGCACATTGAGAGCTCCTGGGGAGCTTCTCGTCCACCAGCACCCCCAAGTCTCTCTCCTCTGGGCTGCTCCCCAGCCAGTCCCTGCCCAACCTGTATTTGTGCCTGGGATTGCCTCGACCCAGATGCAGGACCCTGCACTTGGTCTTGTTGAAGCTCCTGAGGTTGGCTTGTGCCCACCTCTCCAGCCTGCCCAGGTCCCTCTGGATGGATCCCTTCCCTCCAGCGTGTCTGCTGCACCACACAGCTTGGTGTCATCAGCAAACTTGCTGAGGGTGCACTCAATGCCACTGTCCATGTCACCCACAAAGATGTTGAACAAGACTGGTCCCAGGACTGATCCCTGAGGGACTCTGCTTGTCCCTGGCCTCCACTGGGACATGGACCCATTGACAGCCACTCTTTGGGTGCGGCCATCAAGCCAGTTCTGTATCCATCTAGTGGTCCACCCATCAAACCCATGTGTCACCAGCCTGGAGACCAGGTCCCATAAGGAGTGGAGGTTCTTCTTGCCCCTCTTTTTAGTGTTAATATATTTGTAAAAATGCTTTTTATTATCCTTCACAGAGGTGTTCAGCTTCAGTTCCAACTGGGCCTTTGCCTCTCTAATTTTTCTCCTACATAATCTAACAACTTCCTTCAACATACCTCGAGAAGCCTTCCCCTCCTTCCAAAGGTGATACAGCCTCTTTTTTTCCCTTAAATCCTCCAGGAGCTGCTTGCTCATCCAGGCCCAGAGCCTTCCCCACTGGCTCATCCTTCGGCAGATGGGAACTGCCAGTTCCTGTGCCTTCAAGAGCTCCTGTTTGAAGCAGCTCCAACCAGCCTGGGCCCCTCGGTTCTTGAGGGCTGATACCCAGGGAACTTTGCGAATAAGTTTCTTAAACAGGCTGAAGTTTGCCCTCCGGCAGCAGTCCAAGGTGAAGGTTCTGCTGGTGCTCCTCCCTAGCTCCCTGCATATTGAACACTTCACCATCTCATGGTCGCTGCACCCCAGGCAGCCTCCCATGGTCACGTCTCCCAGCAGCCCTTCTCTATTGGAGAGCAGCAGGTCAAGCAGAGCCTGACCCCTGGTAGGCTCACTTAACAGCTGTATCAGGAAGCTGTCCTCCATGTGGTCCAGGAATCTTCTGGACTGCCTCCTCTCTGTTGGCTCTCAAACCAACATCTGAAGGGGGCCTACAAGAGGGCTGGGGAGGGACTTTTCAGGCTATCAGGTAGTGATAGGACTAGGGGGAATGGAATGAAGCTGGAGGTGGGGAGATTCAGGCTGGATGTGAGGAGGAAGTTCTTCACCGCGAGGGTGGTGAGGCCCTGGAATGGGTTGTCCAGGGAGGTGGTTGAGGCCCCGTCCCTTGAGGTGTTTAAGACCAGGCTGGATGGGGCTCTGGCCAGCCTGCTCTAGTGTGGGGTGTCCCTGCCCATGGCAGGGGGGTTGGAACTAGATGATCCTTGTGGTCCCTTCCAACCCTAACTGAAACTATGAAACTATGAAACTATGCACATTGCAGTTCTGCAGCACAAAACTGACCTCATTACGATCTGAAAACTTTAAGAGAGTTCATTAAATATCTTAGAAGCTGTTTGTAGGGAGTCCCTGAATCACTCAGTATTTAAGCTTTTAAATTGTGAAAGCACTAATTAAAAAAGGGGGGGTTAAAGGAGGTTAGAGCACGGGATGGAGGAAGGGATAGGACAATACAATACAAAAGTGAAAAGCTCTTTCTGAGACTAGAATGTGATCTACTTCCAACAATAAAGAGCTGAATTGTATGGGGATTGAGTCAGTCATCAGTAAATTTGCAGATGACAACAAGTTGGGAGAAGGTGTTGACCTGTTAGAGGGCAGAAGGGCTCTGCAGAGGGGACCTTGACCGACTGGACAGATGGGCAGAGTCCAACAGGATGGCATTCAACAAATCCAAGTGCCAGGTGCTGCACTTTGGCCACAACAACCCCATGCGGTGCCACAGGCTGGGGTTGGAGTGGCTGGAGAGCTGCCAGGCAAAAGGGACCTGGGGGTACTGGTTGATAGTAGGCTGAACATGAGCCAGCAGTGTGCCCAGGTGGCCAAGAAGGCAAATGGCATCCTGGCCTGCATCAGTGTGGCCTGTCCTGGTGTGGCCAGCAGGAGCAGGGAGGTCATTGTGCCCCTGAACTCAGCACTGGTTAGGCCACACCTTGGGTCCTGTGTCCAATTCTGGGCCCCTCAGTTTAAGAAGGACACTGAGACTCTAGAACGTGTCCAGAGAAGGGCATGAGAAGACTCGGGAGAGGCCTCGAGCACAAACTCTATGAGGAGAGGCTGAGGGACCTGGGGTTGTTTAGCCTGGAGAAGAGGAGGCTCAGGGGGGAGACCTTATTGCTCTCTACAACTACCTGAAGGGAGGTTGTAGCCAGGAGGGCATTGGTCTCTTCTCCCAGGCAATCAGCACCAGAACAAGAGGGCACAGTCTCAAGCTGCACCAGGGGAAGTTTAGTCTCAAGGTGAGGAGAAAGTTCTTCACAGAGAGAGTTGTTAGCCATTGGAATGTACTGCCCAGGGAGGTGTTCAAGAGGGGTTTGGTGCCATGGTTTAGTAGTCATGAGGTCTTGAGTGACAGGTTTGACTTGATGATCTTTGAGGTCTTTTCCAACCTTATTGATTCTATGATTCTGTGATTCTCCCACAGCCTTGTAAGCGTGGGCTTCTTAAATTCTTGGTTTGGTTTGGGTTTAATTTATTTCAGGCCACTGTGGCTCCAGTGTTTGGGGATGTGACTTAGGCACTGTTCTCCAGTGAAAATCAGTATCATTTGCCACTCACCTCAGAAGTTACAGCTCTATGGGAAAGATGAAGGAGAAGGGAACACAAATCAGCAGAACACAACTTTTAGTTCCACTTTGGATCTGCCATCAATTGAGCTGATCGAATTGGAAATGCGCTTCTTCCTACACCATGTTCCACAGCTGGTTCTGTTTCCTGTTGCAGTGGCTCTTTTTGCATGCAGATGCCTATTACACAAGAGAGAAGAGTTCCTGGCACCACTTCTGTTCCTGTGAAAGTTCTTTATACAGCACATTTTCCCCACATTCATTCTCCCTCCCCCATCCCAGGTTGCTTGAAGCACCATGCCAAGACTCATGGTCTGTGTATCATAAACAGGAGCTATTTCCCAGTGCAGTAAATCAAAAGACTTGGTGGTAGCAGAAGCAGAAGGAAAACTGCCATTTAAACATAATGTTTGTGCAGGGGGAGAATTTGATTGACATAGCATCAAGAAATCTTGAACACAACGCCCCCGTATAACAGTGGAGATTCTGTTGGGTTACAGTCAGTGCTTCACTCCTCCTTTCCTCAAGGTCGTCTTCCTTACCTTCAGTAACTTGAACCTCACCTTCCATGGGAGCTACGTATGTCCTTCCTTCCCTTCTTTCCTCAGTCTTCTCATCTTCCTCTTCTAAGCACCTGTCAGACAGACCCAGCCTGGGGACTGTTGTGTCCTCATGTTCTGGTTGTCACGCATTGTCACGCAGAAGTCTTGTCACAGGAGACGATGATGAGGTGCTAAAGCCTGGGTGGCTCTGACCCTTGCTGTTTGCTAGGCCTGCATAGCAAGTTGTTGCTCTGGGAGGTTTGATACAGAACTGAACAAGTGATGTCTCTTCTGCCTGCTTGTGTATTTTGGCAGCTGCTGCCACTCCATGACTCCATGCAGACTGCCGGCCTTATTTGTTTGTGATGTTTCAGAATTGTTTGCAGATTTTCAAGCTCAGGAAAGCTGGAAATGAAGCCAATGAGCTGAGCAGAAGTGTTGTGGAGGTATGATAGATGTGCTGTGTGAAAGCAGAAGGGACTAGGAGGTTCTCTTTTCTTCGGGGGTAGTCCTGAGTAGTGACATTTCCTGCGACTAATAGCTTCCCCTAACAAACTGCAAGGCAAAATCAGTTTTTGGAAATTAATCTTAAGCAATTCTGCCAAAAACTTCACAATAGTCTTCCAAGTTTCCAAAATATGATGGAAAATATCCTTCGGGGTCAGCAAGTTGAACTGCAAGCCCTTCCTGGGGCTGGAAACAGAAATACAGAAAGGTGGATCAGATCCAAGAGAGGCTGCTGGGACCAGAAGTAGCAAGGGCAGACGCGGCAGCAAATGGCTCTGGCATCCCGCAGGCAGGGCCCACGGCAGAGTGTCTGGGCTGCCATGGCCAGGGCACGGCTTGGCAACTGGCTGATCCTCTGCGTGCTTGCTGGGTCCCAGAGGCTGACAGGTAGGAAGTACACCTGCTAGTGAGGCAGCTGCTGGGCTTGGCATGGGTCCCTGAAATTCCAGCAGCACACTTCTGCTCCTTCAGCTCTGGTCCAAGGTGTCTGCTCGCTGTGCTGGCAGGGATAGAGCTTGAATACCATCGGGGGCTGTCTGCTGTAGGAGGCACTTGTACCTACTCACAGGGATAAAGACCTGATGCTGGCTTTGGTGGCAGAGGGAGGGTTTTCTTAGATCTCTATTGAAAAAGCCTGTTCCTGCAATACTCTCTAGAGACTTTCAAGACCAGTCTGGATGCATTCCTGTGTGACCTGCACTAGATTCTATGGTCCTGCTCTGGCAGGGGGTTTGAACTTGAACATCTCCAGAGGTCACTTCCAAACCCCTAACATCCTGTGATCCTGTAATATGGTTTGTGGATTTTCTAGATGGTTTTTGGGGAAAACATCCTGTTGAATGACTAAATAAGTAAGAGACAATGTTCCTATCTCCAGAGAATACTTACATTATTAGTTCAATACATTATTTGTTATGCTTTGCTTGGTTTTTGTTTTACTCTACTCAAAAAACTAACACTGCATATATTTATGAGGCAGTTACTCATAACAGCAGTTTGGCAGCTGTTCAACAAATGCACTGACTTTGCAGTTGACATCTATGGAGGAGAAGGAAAGAGCAGCTACATCCCTGCTTACATTCCAAAGGCACAGCTGGCTTGGACCAGGGTGCCTACAGCTGTGTGGAGAAACACCCCTCAGCAACCACTGTGTGTGGGGTGGGATGGCAGTGAGAGTCTTCAGGCAGCTCAGGCATCATGCTGAGATGCTTTAATCAAGGGTGGAAAGCTGATAGTTGGGCTTGCAGTAGCCATCACACATACAGTGTTAAATCTTTTTCCTACTTTTTTTAAGCACCTTCTGACCTTAACTCTGGAGTACTCGACAGAAATTCTCCGTCATTTTAATAAGAACAGCCTTCATCCAGATAAAAATAATTTTAAAAGAAGTGTCAGAGAGTTTATTATTTATACAAACTTTTTCCATTTCATGTTTCCTGACCTGAAGGATGAGTCTGTAAGAAGTAAAGAGGGTCTTGGCTATGCTGACCAACATGGAGAATGGAGGGGTGCAGCCTCTCCTTCACCAGGAGGCTGCAAAAACCCACTCAATCCCTCAGTTCAAACCCATCTATGCATGGCACGAGGGGCTTCTTTGCTGCCTGTCAAAGCAAGAACCTTTGCTGCCCTACACTTTATCTCAGGACTAAGTGCCATCATACCCAAAACTGACACTTGCCTCCCTTAACCACTTCTGTTTCTCTTTAAAAGCTTGTTTTGCTCACCAAAATCCCGTGGTCGGTATCTGTCATGTTTGGCAAGCTGTGAGTGGCAGCTCACAAATACTGAAGAAGTTACTGAGAACCAAATGACAAAAATAAACAGGAAGGGCAACGGTCTTGTGCTATCAAACACTGCCTGATGTCTTGCAGATGAACATCCTCACAGAAGGGACAGCACCGGCACCAGCATACCCCATCACGGCCCAGAGGACGCTGACATCATGTTAGAGGTCTTTGCAGTGTTGGGGGCCCCTGGGTCAAGGCGCTGTTAGCAGCCAGGCTCTCATGTGCTTGTACATAAAAGCTCACTCGTTCTGCCTGTTCTCATCCCTGCCAGCTTTTGGGAGTGCCTGGAAAACACCCTGGCAGTGACTGAATTGTGTTTGTGCTCCCTCCAACTGAAGGGTGCAGCTGAAGGGAGCTCACACCCTGAAGCCATGGAAGCCTGGCCAGGAAGCTGCTGCAGGCAGGACTGCAGTAGGAGAGGCAGGGCGGGAGGCAGGAGTGGAGTGGTGCCAAGGGGAAATGGGTGTGGGGCTGGTCAGAACAGGGGTGTGGGGCTGATGCAGGGGCAGACAGAGCTGGACTAGGTGGGCTGTGGGCAGCAAGTCAGGCAGCAGCCCGAGATCTGGTAGTGCTGCAGATGGCTTCACAGCTCCTTCCTCACTAGCAGAGGTTTGTGCCAGGCTGCCCGTGCACGTGCTGCTCTTCTCTTCCAGATGCTCTGGGGAGGACTGGACGTGCAGGCCAATGAGAAGATCCAGCTGCAGGATGAGGAGCTGGCCTCCCTCCGCCCGGTGCGGCGGCTCATGCACATTTTAGAGGATGAAGTTCCCAAAACACCGCCAGAGGTGGAGCAGCATCTGAGATACTATTCACTGACTGATACCCCCTTGCCTGTGCTGCAGTTTGACCGCCTTCTCCTCACCAGCGTTTACTGTGCCTACCAGGTTCGCTCTGTGCAGGGTCTGGATAAAATCTCTGGATTCGTTTTTTCTCTCAGCTGGTCGATGAAATCTTTCGTGACCTGTGCAAGGGGCTCTGCCCTGCAAATACCACCCTCCTCTTGGCCTCCTGGCCATGGCAGGAGAAGCCTTCATATTTGGCATCCCTGAAACATTCCTATCGTTCTAGCCCGGCCAGGACCAAGAGAGAGACTTAACAAGGGCAGCTACTCCAGGAAAGGACACACCTGACTGCAGCTGCATTCCTGGTTACTTGGGATGCTTTCCACATTATCCAGGACTCTATAGAAATACATCATCACCTTCTGTCCTGCTTTCTGCATTGCACTAGCATCCTTCTAAGGTTACTCAAGCTTTTATTTTTAGACAAAATAGGGCAAAACTATAAAATGTGCTTGACCCTTTATTGGTTTTCTTCCTGTTTCTCAGGCGGGCTGTGCTGAAGGGGGCAGTGTTGCTCAGATGTTCTCTGTTGCTGATGCTTATTGGGGAGATGCCCTGGCAGATTTTCCCAGGATGATACACTGCTGTCCTCGCTGACTTCGTTTCAGACAATTCAGCCCAGCCTCCTCATACTCCCCTTGGTGGTTTCCACCAAATGTGGGTTCTTGTCTCCTCTCCAGTAACCAGCTAAGCAGATTTTGTTGTGTTTCATGATATAGGTCACATTTAATTTGGCTTTTGCTCACGTGGCATCACATTTTATGTATCCATAGTAATTTCCACCTCATGTATCATTCTCCTTTAAAAAGCATCTTGAAAAATGTAGGTATTCCATGAAGTTTTTAAGCATTTGCATATCATATTTACAGATGTGCACTGCTTTGTGCCTGTTGTCACTTTGGAATATACTTCCATAAATCTCATTTAAATTCCTAGGCATTGTGACCTAGTTATTTCCTCAGCAGTTTACCTCTTCTGTGAAGTTATTTTGTACAGCTATGGCACTGTACAAGTCAAATGTAATAAACACACGCCCTCTCTCCTCAAAATCAGAAATAGGATTACTTGACAGAAAGGGATCATTAGCCTTTCTCTCTCTTACACATTAAATTGTGGAATTAAATACATCTAATTATCTACTCAGGAAAGTTTTGATTTTATTTTTGTTTTGTTTCTACTAGCCTTCCCACTGCCATTACAGGTACATTATTTATGAACATTCATAGCATATGCTTAGATGATGGGATGCATAATGCCCTTTCTGTGAATACACTCCTAATTTTCCATGCTCAGTCAAGGAGGCAGGTGTGACTTTCAAAGCGGGAACTGCTAGCATTTCACCTAGTTCATATTTTTCCAAGATGCCATTGCCCAGCACATGAGGAGGTAAAGTGGTGAGGCAGAAATAAGAAGCAAGGTGCCACAGAGAATGGTTTTAGAGGTCAGGGTAGGGCTGTGACAGAAGATAGGTTTACACAGTTCATAAAGAACCTGGTTTGTTGCTTGTATTTGCTGGGGTTTGGTTGGTTGGTTTTCCCCAAAGGCTGTAGGAATGAAGATTAGCACTTCATTTGGAATGTAACTCCTGGAAAATAAGTGTTTCACCTAATGTTCTTCTATTCTCATGCTGCTTTTTTACACACCTCCAATCTCCACCCTTCACCCCTTTCCCAAATACGTTCCCAGCATTTGGCATCTAGGATAGGTATGGAGTGACAGAGGCAGGGAGGCTGCAGACAAGCCCCACTTCTCATATGGAGTACCAACACTGCACCCACACTGATGACAAGAGTGTGGACACACAGACTGGCTCTGTATCACAGACTGCAGCTCCTACCATCATGCTTCCTCTCCTGAGCTGGTACCTCAGCCAGTGAGAAGCACACAAGTTTCACAAGTAACCACAAATTCCAGTCTGAGAAAATGTTACATATTTTTGTGTTTTTATTACATTCATTTCCATTACATTTATTCCCTCCCCAAATACACAAGGAAGGTAATCACACCCTTTGCTCTCTAGATGCTGGGGGTCTGCAGTCACACTGCTGCAGTGTTCTCTGATCCTCAGCATCCACCTCATCACAATACCCCACCCCTGCCCCAAAATTACCTCATGCTTTATGTTGAAATCAAACACCAGCACAGGACAGGCACAGACAACAAGTAAGGACCATTCTAGGGTTGAATGGCAGACACGGCAGTGGCCTTGCAGACAAGGCACAAGCGTGCAGCATAGGGACAACACTGGACACATGAGAGCATGCTCAAAGTAGAGGATGAATTCAAAGAAGAGCTGTACCCAAGTTCATGGCACCTTGGCTCTTCTTATGCTTTCAGATCTGCATTTAGTTATTTGACCCTTGTGGTGAGCTGGCACCTGGAAGCCATTTTGGCTGAGCCTCTGGGTAGATCAGGAAGCCTGTGAAGGTGATGTACTTGCCGTGGTTGCTGTAGGCACCATAGCCATCATGTTGATGGCTGTAGAGCCAGATGGTGTCCCCATACTGCAGAGGCAGCATGATACTCTGGCTCTGCATCTCTCGCCTCTTGGAGTGGTTGTCATCATAGATCATAGCCTGCACCTCATTGTGGTTCTTCATAAGCTTCACTGACATAGTCTTAAAGGGCATTTTGCCAATGGTGAAGGAGAAATAGTATGCACCAGGTATACGGCAGGTGAAGATACCAGTGGAGGAATTGAAATCTTTTCCAATGTTCACAAACTCTGTGTCAAATGTGATTGGTTCATGCTGGGTTTGCTTGTCATCTGTGCCCAGGAGGCTTTGCGAGCGGGCAACAGAAAATGCAGAGCGAGGGTCTTGTTCCCTGCTTGGCTGATCAGATAACACATGTCGCTGAGAAGCTTCCTTCTGCTCTCCAGGAAGCGGCTGAGCAGTGTGATGGTGTGGCCCTAGCTCTTGAGAGCTAAGAGCATTCTGGAAGAAGGCAGAAGTGTCTGGATAGATCAGGTAGCCATTGAAAGTTGTATAGGGGCCCACATTGCTGTAAAGAGCATACTTGGGATCTCCATGTAAACGCAGCCAAACGGTGTCACCGTAGTCAAGCTGCAGCATGGCACTCTGGCTAGCTACCTTCCGCTCCTTGCGGTGATGTTCATCGTACACAATCACTTGCACCTCGTTCTTGTTTCTCATCAGCATGACAGACAAGTTTTTCTTTGGGTATTTCCCAACAGTGAAGGAGAAGTAGTAGGCTCCTGGAATCCGACAGCGGAACAATCCTGTCTTGGGATCAAAGTCATTGCCAATGTTCACATACACTTTGTCAAAGGTAATGACCATCTCAGAGCTTCCTTCCATGCTGCTGGTTCTGGCCACAGAGAAAGCAGAACGAAATTCAGTATTGGTGTCTGCTGGGAAGCCATCTGTAGGCAGGAAAACCATGCAGCAAAGGAAGCCAAACATGATCTGAACCTTCATCATTGTATCTGAAAGGAAAAAGAAGCATACTTTAGCAGCAATCCCATTAATTTCCAGTTCATACTCTAGTTGAAACCCAGACTGGAATCTGTCCACATTGACAGGAAGGTCTGTGTCTAAATACTAGAAGTTTCCAGTGCATTCTCTGATAGGTATACAAGATCATACTTCAGTTCAAATCCCAGCACCATTTTGGTGTTTCCTAGCACAAGTCAGACCTTCACGGGAAGAAAAAGAATTTCCTTTTCTGAGAGCCTGGCTAACCTACAGCTTGTCTGCATAGCACTGTGCCGTTCACAGTGCAGAAGGGTCCCAGAGCTTGCTGGGGCTTTGCCAGAGTTCCTTTTTATAGTGCTTTTATTTGCAAGACCAAGGATGAAACAAGACCCTACACAGACCCGGTGTTATACAGCTGAAATCCAACTGAAGGGCAGGGAGCAGAGGACACATGCTCTGGAGATTCCCATGCAGGTGCCATTGCCTAGCACTGCACCAGCTGGTTCGCAGGAGCTGGAAGCTAGGAGCCAAATAGTTTGGTAGACCCCCATTATTTGGACAGACTTCACCACAAATCTGTGAAGGGTGCAAAGAAACTAGAAGAGGGAATGTCTAGGGAAGTAAGGAAGACAACAAAGCAAATCAGTGAAATGAAAAAAAAAAAAAAAAAAAAAGGGAAGACAAAAGATAAATAAAAGGCAAGTCTCCCAGAGTGCAGAATCTCTAAGAACCAAGATACCAAGCCCAGGGAAACAGCTCTCTATCTGGATAATAGGCCAGAGGGAAAAGACTTTTTTGACCCTTAGAGAGATAAGTTGGAGCTAATGGGATTTTCTGCTTCTAGCTTCTGTGATTTGTTTTTCCTTTGGGCTGAGGCCAAAGCTCATCTATTAGTGCTTTCAGGCTGAAAACAAAACTGCCAGTCATTCCAGTGAGCAGCTCCTCTCTCTGTCACCTCTTTGTGCTTATTAAAATATCATTCAGGCTGGGAGGCAACTGCCTGGTTTGCAGTCTGCTCCATCTGTCACCCCAGAACTGGGGCCTTGCCAGCCTGCAAACAATGAATTCACAGACCAGCAGAGTGGGAGCAAAGCATGTGGCTCATTGCGAGGAGGGGTGAAGACAAACCCTAAATTAAAAGGGATGAAGGGGTGAACATGCAGATCAACTGAGATGACCTAGTAATAGAAGTAAAGCAGACGGAATCCACACAGACTGTGGCAATGGGATCCTGTTTTGGCCAGGTGTGATACACAGAAGCACTCACCAGCAGAAATTCAACTTGACCCACAGTCCCTGCTCCTTCACTCTTGAGAATAAAAGTGAAATCTGAAATGCATCTCTAATAAATATGAACCCAAGAATGAATTAGATTCTCACTTAAATATATCAAAATGACACAGCAGCAAAGACAAAAAGTAGTATTCACCCATATCCTAATTTCATATTAGATCACTTCTCCCACAAACATCTGTTTTCCTCCATGCCCTTGAATTCTAAATGTCTTTCCTGACTTAGCCTGCTTCTCCTGAGCACACCCATGGGACCCCAGGGGCTGCACTGAAGGGTGTTGATAGAGTTGACTCATGTCTGAGGTTGCAAAGTGCAACCCAAACCTGATCTGGGTTCAGTGCTGTCCCTGCTTTCAGCAGGAGGTCACACTATAGACCTCTAAAGCTGTGACTCCTGATCCTGTAACTGATTCCCAAAACTACTGCCTTCTCATAGCAGCCATTACTTTGCCATTTAGTTTGTGAGCTCCTCAGGGTAAAAGCTTTCTCTCTTCCCACGTCTGTAAGCTGTTGGGCTATTGCTGCCATTTCAATGATACTAATAGGCCCTAACGTCCACCACGAACTACATCCCAAACTGTGATGCTGTGAGCTCAGCCTCTGCTTCAGCAGTAGTAGTTTTGCAGCGTGTTACACCTAGCACGGCAGGCTATCTCTGCTTCCAGAATAGAAAAAACAAGCCCTAAGGGCAAACCTGTAAGGGCTATTAGATGTTTCTGATTCCTACTCATTGACTGTTATTCTGAAGAACACCATGGTGAGACTGCATGGAGAACCAGGATGAGGGTGACATGGCTGCATGCCCTAAAGACAAAAAACGACAGGACAGGGATTGGCAGTGGTGTTTTCAGCTGCACTAACCAGCCTGGTTCTGAAGCACTGCCTGTGCTGCAGAGCTTGCTCAGCATATCTGAGAGCAAGGAACATGCTGCAAGCATGTCACTGCTGGCCAAAACAACACAAAAAGGCTAAACAGTTTAATAAACTCCATAGCAAATCTGACCTCACGTTCCTTCAAATGACCACTACCCTTGTTTCTGTCCCAAAGCTAATTTCTCTGTCATAAAGTCACCTATGAAAGGTTGGATCACTCAGTTATGGTTGCAAAGACTCCGCTGCTTCAGACCTTTATTTATCAGCTCTTCTCTATAACTTACTAGCAGGTCATTTAAATTAGGCAGCTAATTATGCTGCATTTCCTTAGCAAGTTACTTCCTTGACAGCTCCCACTCACCACTTTCAGGACTATTTAGGTTCTTTATCTTTCAAAAAGAATTTAGAAAGTATCTAATAACTGCCTCTCACACTAAACCAGTCTAAGAATAGTTTGCCATCAGAATAATTTGCCACCATCTAGCTACAGGCCTGCCATACACAGGCAATTCATGACAGCTCTTGGACTTGAATATTAGCGTTCAGATTTGGAAGTCCAAAAGATAGATTTCAACATTTTCCATTGCCCATCCAGCAAATGCTTCTGGTGCCCATGTCTATTACTGCAATAGCTTTCTTCCAGCAGAGAGGAGAGAGAACCAGAGATGTGAGGTTGGCCACAGACACCGTAGTATCAGCCTGGAGTTCATGCAATGGCTTAAGCGGTAAAACTGCAGAGTGAGGTGAGAGACCTGGGCTAGGAGTGCAGAGTGGGTCTTCAGAACGGGCCACATGTCACATGCAACAGCTGTGTTATTCTTACCACATCTACATATGGATCACGGCCCTCTGTCCTCTCCCCTCCCACTCCTTATCATGGTGACACCACAGAAGTATGTGGTGAAGCTAAGCAGACACACCAAGACATGCTGCTGCCTTTGCACTAAGCAGTACCAACAGAGACAGCAGCCACCAGGGAAGAAGGCAAGAAACTAATTTTGGAATAGGAGGCACAAAACACATGCTGGAGCTAAACGGTTCTCAAAGGCACTGACATTAAATTAATGGCCTGGAAAGAAGGGGCTAAAATGGTAGTGACTCAGAGAGCAGAACAGAGTTGCAAATCTTTTGTGAAGAAACAGAATTTACCAAAGTTGAATAGCCCTGTGCTTGTTGGAGGTGAGTTTTCTGTCCCGAAGCAGAATCATACAATTTACAAAAGGACTCCCAGTAACAGAAAGGTCACCCTGTTGCTAGACTTGTACATCCTATCTTCTTGTAAAAGGGGTTTCTTTTTATTCCAAAATATTAATGAGTTAGATTCCCTAGTCTTACCTTAGGCAGGAGTCCTTTCATTTCAGAGGGAGTTTTACCCAGAAGATCACTGAAGAATGAGATATGAAACTAAATTGAAGCAGTGAAGTTGAATTAACTGCTTGTAAAAATTCTTAAAATCCTGTAAACTGCAAGAACAAAGCCCTGTTCTCCCTAGCTCTCACTCTAATATTTAAGGACAACTGCAGATGTTTCAATTATTTGAATCAGTGGAAGCCTGTGTAATGAACAGCCCTCTTGGACTAGAGTTAGCAAGATTTTTTTCCCCCAGATACCACATACTGTCTGTTCCACTCATCTGATACAGATTATAGAGCATCAGATAATGATGCAAATGAATCACTTCTTCCAATATTGAAGAGAAATTAATTGCAGCAGATACTCAAAAGCAAAATCAAGAGGACTGTGTGAGAAAATCAGGGATTCACTCGTGGCTTTGGCCTTTCTCTGCTCTTCATGAATGTGTGGTTTTGAACTCTGGAACAATCCAGAGAGGTACAACACTGAAGCATACAGGATGCTTTTTGGAAATGTGTGGTGGTGAGAGAAAGTTCTCTCCCCCCACACAAAGAAACCACGGCTAATTCAGTCGGAGAAGCAGATGAATAGGCTGTATTTACAAGCAGAATGAAATGCAGTGAATATGTACACAATATACAGTATTTACAATATAGACAGAAATATACAGCAATGAATGTAATACAAAAGACCTTTCCCTCCTCCAGCCAGGAGGGTTCCCCCTCCTGTACTCCCTTCTCTCCCCCTACCTCCCTTTTTTCCCAAAAAGGGGTTAGAGAGAGAAAAGGTAATTATTAAGGAGGAAAATTCTGTTAGCTCAAAGTGTATGCAAGAATTAGTTTTCTTATCTGGTTAGCTTTGTTAATTCAAGGTCAACTCCATCCAACACAGAGGAAAGGAGGAAAGGCATCAGGTGTTCATGCATTGATGGAACAATGTGAACTGACTGAGACTGAGACTCAAACTGAACTAAAACTTAAAGTTGCATTCTACCAATCTACCAATTAAATTAGTTTAGAATATCTTGTTTTCAAAACATTCAGCCAGAGTGTTCCAGCAACTGTCCCTTTCTCAAAGGCACAGCCTAAACCGGTCACAAAATGATAAGCCACCCTTTCAATGACAGAACTGTATGGCACTAATATAGAAAGTATTCCTCTATAGAAAACGTTGTTTTAAAAAGCATCTCTGCATTATAATGAATTGGGTAAACTGAGCTGTGACACCAGACAGGCACTAGAATCAGTGCTCTGCAATCAGCTCAGATCTAGCCCCTTTATTCTGTTTCATTGTTACATACCAAGGCTCAGTTTTTCCACCCCACTTCCTTCCACTGTGAAAGAGTCTATCTTTGGCAAAAATGCCAACTCCTTCCATTAACAAATGAAAGTCTACCAACAGAGACTGCAGGCAGGTACTTACAGTATCTATATACAGTACTATAAGTACTTATTATTTCATTTGTTTAAATCAGACTTCATGCATCTAAGAACCATTCTATGATTCTATGAAGAAGCAGCTTCCTTCAGTGAAGTTGAAAAAAATATTTTCATTCTCCAGCCGTGCAGAACAGAGCAGGAGGTTCTTAAGCCATTCCCACAGCTGATGCCCTATTTGTCAATTTTCTTTCAATCCTTAGTTGTAAGAAGTACTGACAGAAAAAAAAGGAAATTTCACCAGGATGAGAGTAAGTGTTCAAATCAGACATAGGCTGCACTGGCTTTCCTTCCTCTTCCATACTGCCACTTCCATTCACACACCCAATCACCCAGCAGACCTGTCAGGGATAGCTCTCACCTTATTGGAATGAAAATAACTGTTAAAAGTAGGAATTCATAGGAGCCTGTGAAAGCTGACATCCATGCAAGTGCACTGAATAGAAAAGTCATTTTGGCTGTCTATATATTACAGGAATCACAACTTTTATCTTACACTTTCCTGCTGAAGATTGTTGCACATGAGATTGTGGAGATACCATAAAGAGATACTGGAACCTATGGTATACTCTTGAGGTCTGTTCATTGTCCTCTCTGTCCTCAATTTCCTTTCTGTGTTCCTGCACTTAGTATCAGCCAGTAGATGATTTTAATTTAACTGTTTTATAAGATCCCAATCAGAAAAAGGAACAAGTTTTGGATTTTCATTGCCTATTCTCTTTTCTAGCTGCATAGCCACACCTGCTCCTCCTTCTCCCTCTCACTTGAGTGGGCATGTAATTCTCACTTTCCCTGGAACTATGTGCCTGCAGTTGCTGCTTCCAAACTATTCCCCCACTCACTGGAATGCTGCCCTCCAGTCATTGCTCTAAGACCTACCCACCCAGGTAAAAGCTAGAGGGAATATGCCTGCTCTTGCTGGTTGATCATCAAATCATCAGTTAGGATGAGCCTGGTGAGTCCAGCAGCCATCCTCTAAGGGAAGTAATAGACAGCTGAGTGCCAGCTGGGGCTGCACGCAATGACAACAAAAAGCATTTGTCTCCTAGTTGTGTCTGCTAGGAGCTGATTTATCAGTGCAGCCAAAGATGTTCACAGGGTGGGAAGCTCTTCTCCCACTTTTGATTACCGCCTGTTAACAGATAGCTTCAGAGAGGATGAGATTTTGGTGGACAGATCACCTGTAACACTAGCTTCATCAATGGAAACATAATTGCTTTGGTCTTTTTATCCATCAAAGTATAACACACTTTGAGAAAACGTCAGTGTAACACTGGTATTCTCTGAGAGTAGGCTTTGCAAATCCATCTGAAAAAAACTGTCCCGGGGCATTTGCCCACAGTAATGCTGCTTTCCTTGGAAGTTTTTATTCTTGTCTTGACAGGTAAGGCAGAGAAGCATGCTGTCTTTTTACATCTGCCATCACACTCAGCCAAAAAAACACCTTCATTTCTTCTCATGCCCTGCTGTTTCATTACTGTGAAGGTACTCAGAGAAGACTGTGAATTGCACTGCAGTGCTGCTCTTCACTGCCAACATGCTGCAACATCTCAATTTGGAAATTCACTGAGCTCTGGTTTAGAGTAGAAGCATTAAGATCTGTGTATCTTCCACCTCTGCTCTGGTGTCTTCCTTTCTGCTCTTCCTCCTACTGGGTCAGGGCACAGGCCTGGAGCTTGAGAACTGAGAATAATCAAGTGTCACATGCTCAGCACCAAAGCAGAGGCCAGTATTATTTCAGAATGAAAAATCTGCTCTGCCAAACTCTGCTTGGGGAAAGGAGGTGGCAGTCAAAGTCCACATATGCTAATGAGTCTTTTTTCTGTTTCTGTTCTCTAGCTGTCGGACATGACAAGTCTGTTGGATCCACACCCAGTGAATTGGCAGACAGACCAACAAGCAGTCATTTAGAGTGATGCTTGCATGTGACGACCCCCATTTCTGTCACCAGCTAGACTCTTGAGATCCAGACCTTCCCCACGGTGGCACAGAAGCTCTTGATTAACAATGAACCTCTGCAGTACAAACAGCACACTCTCGGTTGCTTTTTATGATTTAGGTTTATCAAATCCTCAGCCCAGTACCATTCTTTTATCTCTGCAGATACATAGCTAAAAGCAGCAAAATTAGCAAAGTTAGCCACTGTCAAGTGTGTTAAGGCCGACCCTTCACGATCAGCAGTGTGCAGTTCCCTATTTCTAGGGGCCTTTCCTGCCAAGTGCCTTGTAAAGGCACTACTTTGAGGAATGTCAATAGACAGCTGCAACCTGGGCCCCTTCAATTTTGTGGCCATTTCAGTAACGATTATTTTCTGAGAAGGCTGTAGCTGGCGCAAATGACACATGTCAAGGCTGTGAATTGAGAGCTGGCGTCGTCAAGAAACCCCAGTTTCTGCCTCCACTCTGAGCATATTTTGGTCCATGGATTTGGTTAGCTTGTCATCTTCTTCAACAAGGAGTGAGGTAGTTTCTCCCATAACCCTGGACAAGTTCAGTTTTCACAGCTGTACCCTTGGACTTGGATTTTTCTGCAACATCTGATAAAGATGTGCTGCTGCCCACAAGGCAGAGTTCACTGCCCTGGCTGGAGGCACATAGAGAAGCATTTGCTGAACAACCTCCTTGCTGCACACATCATTTTACAAAGTTTCCCCATATCTGCTCTCTGGCTTTAGATCGATTCCAGTATTTTAAAAATGCCAGTCCCCTCCTAATGGCAGGAGAAATACTTGTGTGACTATTTCTGTCAAACTCCATCTGTACTGCGAAGCCGCTGGTAAAAGGCTTCGGCATTACCATTAGAAAGCGCTGCTGGACACTACTCTTCACTCATCAGCTCCTCATTCACAGTGAGAAAGTGCTCAGAGCCTGTCAAGCGTTCACAGATTCCAGGCTCATCTGCGTGACCAGCCACTTTCCTCCTAAGCAAAATTGCCTTTGACAGCTTGAAGCTGCTGCCTCTCATTTTTGTTTATAGGAAAAGAATTTTCCTAAAATACTGAAATAATGACTACAGCAACCCACTATCAGGTTTTACAGAACTTTTAGACCCTAACTGGACATAATACAAAGGAAAAAGAAAAGAAATTAAAATGAAGGGCATGGCTGCTCTGAAGACTGGGGCGCAGTGCCTGTATTTAAAGCAGGATTGTCTATGGCTACCTTGCATTAAATGCGCAGCTCATGCTGACAGAAGTGCCATTTGCACAATTTCCTTACAACCGCACTGAGACATTACAGCCACACACCCAGAACCAAATGTACACATTCAGTTTGTATTTCCAGCCAGCATTCCCTCTACTCAAATTCTTTCTGACCCCTACCTTCCTTGCAGCTATTTCTAACAACTTTCCTTTTCAGGACAATTACCAGCAGCTCCCAACAGATTACCATCTGCAGAACCCCCTCCAGCACATTTCCTTGTTGGTTTTTTTTGCCCAGCCTTGTCTCAGATTTCCTCACAAGCTTCCCATAGAAAACCTCTCCATCCTACTGCCTCCTTCTACTAGTAGAAAGGAGATTTTAAACTTGAGCTACCCCTTCACAGAATCACAGAAAATATCTGGTTGAAAGAGACGTCGAAGATACCCAGTCCAACCCTCAACCCAGCACTGCAGGGTCAACACTAAATCATGTCCCTAAGCGCCAGGTCCACAACCCCAGGGATGGTGACATCACCACTGCCCTGGGCAGACCATTTCAATGTTTGAGAACCCTTTCAGTGAAGAAATATTTCCTAATAACCCGCCTAAAGCTTCCTTGGTGCAGCTTGTAACAATTCCCTCTAGTCCTGTCGCTTGTCATCAAGGAGAAGGGGCTGCCCCCACCTCACTTCAACCTTTCTTCAGGTAGTTGTAGAGAGTGATGAGGTCTCCCCTCAGCCTCCAATTCTCCAGACTGAACAACCCCAGCTCCCTCAAACATTTCTCATAGCCCAGGTGCTCCAGGCCCTTCACCAGCCTCACTGTCTCTGGACAAGCTCCAGCACCTCAATGCCCTTCCTGTACTGAGGGGACCAGAACTCAACACACTACTCGAGATGTGGCCTCACCAGTGCTGAGTACAGGGGGATGATCACCTCCCTGTCCCTGCTGGCCACCCTGTGTCCCATACAAGCCAGGATGACATTGGCTTTCTTGGCTTCCTGGGCAACTGCTCACTCATATTCAGTCGACTATCAACCAGTACCCCCAGGTCCCTCTCCACGTTGCAGCTTTCCAACCACACACCCCCAAGTCTGTAGCTTACCATGGGCTGGCTGTGATCCGGGTGCAGGACCTGGCACTTGGTCTTGTTGAACTTCACACAATTAGCCTTAGCCCATCAGCCTAAACTGTCCAGATCCTGCCTCTAGCAGATTGACACAGCCACCCATCTTGGTGTCATCTGCAAACTTACTGAGGGTGCAGTCACTCCCCTCATCCAGATCATTGCTAAAGATATTAAAGAGGACAGGCCCCAGCACTGAACCCTGGGGGACACCACTGGTGACTGGGCACCAGCCAGATTTAATTCCATTCACCACCACTCTTTGGGACCGGCCAGCCAGCCAGTTTTTTTATTCAGTGCAGAGTGCACTCATCCAAGCCTTTAGCATCAGGTCACTGTAAGCCTTTACCTGGATATGCTTTCTGTTTCCCAAAGAGAGACTAGGCTCATAAACTCCTACAAGAAGTAAAGAAAGAAAAGAGAAGGACAGGAGTAGTGATGAAACAAACTTGGGCAAACACTACTTCACTATGTGAAGCTCTGGACAGTCTCTGGGTGGACAGGATGTGAATTTACTCTGAAATAGCTGGGGCACTCAGTGACCAGATTTCCAAACAAATAATTGTGTTTCCCAAATAATTTCAAGCAACAATGGGACATGGGGACAGGGGAAAAAATGATCAGAGCTTTATGTAGTGTCACAGTTTGCGCTCACAGGTGCCAGAGTAAATCACGAGTCTTTCCAACAGTTTATGGATAATTCCAGTATATGAGTGTTTAAATACCATCAAGAGTATAATGCTAATATGTTACAGTATACTGAGCAACAGCTCCATGAAGACATCCTTCTAAAAAACGCAGCCTAATCTTCACTTTCTCCTTGTCTTGTTCATTCAGCACAGATACTTTCCAGCAGCTGCTCTGCAGCCTTTTGGCCCCAGGGAGTACCTGCCTTCATAGAAAAAATCCCTACTGCCTGGTTGATATAAAAACCACTTCCACTCCTCCCAGTATGTCTTTAACTTCTCGAAGAGCTTTTCTTTTTGTTCAAGTGGAAAGGTCTAAAGCCTGGGGAGAGAGAAAACCCCCTCTCCTTTAGAGGATTAAACAATTCTTTGGTTAGACTCAAAACATGTTCTATTCAAGATCTGCAGCATCCAAAGGAGATGATCACTGCTCTCTTATTTCTACCTGTCTCCTAACAGAGATCCAGCATTTTTTCACTACACACTAGGGATCTCTGTTCCATTTATGTTAAACAATGTATGAAAAACCATGAATACTACAGGACCTAGATTTTCTCTCCCTGGAGAAATGCCTAGAAACATCAATTGTAGAACTATGCTTTATTTTATTCCTATTCTGAATTCCATCACTTCATTTAATTTTATCTCTAAAAAAAGCATTTTTGGATTACAGTCTTCCATTCAAGGAGTAAAATACTAGAAGAGTTTATACTTTCAGTTTGGATTATTTTGCTATCTGCTAGTGCTCATTTGTTTTTATACTCCTGTATCACTGTTTTCAGTATGCATAGACTCAATCAAGCATCTTCTTCAGGGAAATCACAAAATCATGTTCCCTATGCCTTCTCAAAAAAGAGAGACCTCTTTTAATCACCTTCTAGTAATATATTTCTTTCTTTCAGGCTCTTTTCAGAAAGAGCTTCATTGTTTTCTTGGTGCTATGCTACCCATGAATATCAGACAAACATCAGAGCAGGTCCAGCAGACAGCTTTTATTTCATATACATGAAATGAGAATGCTGCCTTCATAAATGGATCAAAGAATGATCCAGGCCAAACAGTCCAAGGTGCTTTCTCATGATAGGCTCATTAGCCCAATTTCATTCTTCACAGATTATTGTCTAACTTGTTCCTAAAATTAAGGAGTCTTCACAATATCCCCACGCCAAATAGTCAACAGTTTTTATTATCCCCAGGTCCTATAAAATTATTCCTTCAGTCTAAAGTAATCTTTCTGCTACTTCTTGCTTTCTGTTCCACCTACAATGAGTTCAAAGAAAAGATCATTTCCTATATTTCATATCTGGAGGTTGTAATAGTCCTCTGCCAGCTTTGGGCTAAATAATTTCAGTTGTTTCAAATCTCCTTGCAGTTCATGTTCTGGGTCTTTGGTTGGGGTGTTTTTTTTTTTTTTTGTTTGTTTTGTTTTGGGTGTGAGGTGTTTTTTGTTGTTGGTTTTGTTTCTGGTTTTGTTTTGAGCTGTGATAAGTCTGACTGCCCTTACCTGGACTCTCTCTGACTGAATGGCACCTGTCTACCAGAGTAATAACCAAACCTTCACACAAGTCTCTAAGCTAAGGCTTTAGCAACACTGAACAGAGCAGCGGGATTGCTTCGTGTACATTCCAGACTGTATGCCTTTTATACATCCTAGCAAGATGTTTGCCTTCATTTACAACAGCATGACATTGACTCATGTTTAGCTTGTGATCTATCATAACACTCAGATTCTTTTCTGCAGAGTGGCAGACCAGTCTCTTCCTTCTCTCTTGTGCTTATGCAGTTGATCCTTCTTGCCTTACTGTGGTACCTTACATTTATCCCTACCAAATCTCAACCAGCTCATTTCCCAGCAGTTCTTCTCATTTGCTGGAATAATTTTGAATTCTAATCTTTTGCTCCAGCATATTTCAAGTCTCACAGTTTTATATCCCTGAAAAATGTGATACACCCACTACAGGCTACATCCATTAAGGTTATCTAAGAAAAGAAGGAACCATGGCAGACCCAGGACACACTGACACAGATACTGTATCAGTTTTAAGCAGCTTGTGGCCTCTCTGAAGGACTAAACCCACACAGATTATGAGCTCTGAATCTTCTGATATAATTTAAAGATCTTCCTGTTCAGAAAATCATGTTTATGCAGCTTACAGCTTCCTTCACCTGCTGTGCTCTGTGCCTCAGCAAAGCAAAACACGAGCAACCATGGTCAAGAATCTCAACTTTTACTTAAAAAAACCCACATTAAATCTCTCACTCTTATGCCATAAATATATTTTAATATGCAAAAAGCACAAAAGCCAGTCCTGTTAGAACCTGCCAGAATACTGAAACAATGCATGAGGGAAGATGTGACCAGATCTCTTCATAGGCTTAGGGATATATTAGACATGTCATGAATGCTGTAGTCACAGCAGCAGCACACACTGGAAGGGTACACCAACGCAGATGAAATTATTTCCACAGACTAAACGTCTCCTTTGCATGTGCCCTTGACCAAAGGACTGCAGATGCCTTTCTTCCAAGCTCAAATGCCCACCGTGGTAGTCACAAGCAGGCACATAACAGACAGTAAACCTTTGTGTACAGTGGAATAAGGATGAGCTGGTATTCCTCCTGACAATGGAGGCTTGAGTCTCTCATCCAGCTCTTGTTCCAGTAACCACTACTGCAGACTTCTCAGACCACTTAACCCAGTATGGAGGGGTTTTCCTGGCACTGTAGCTGAGGCCCTGGCACAGCAGAGAACATGCAAGGGATGAGGAAGAAAGAGAACTCTGAATTTGCTTTTGTTTCCCAGTAGGGCCCTGGTGATCAGTTACTAGCCTCTGGAGTAGCCACTTACTGCTTGCTCTGTGATCATGTCCTGATTCCAGCTGTGTCACCTGTGCTGGAAACCTCAGATGTTTGATTATATGCAGCATAACCTGTCTGGAGGAAGTATATACAACTAGAAGGGAGGCTTTACAGGGACAAGAAAGCACTCAGAATTAGAAAAGGGATTGACAAGAGAGCCAGCAGCACTGCAGTTGTGTGTTATGTTATACCTCATTTGGGCATCTGACAAATTTCCTTTCCTAGGATAGGAGCAAAGGAAAAGGTAAAGTGAAGCTGGAAGGAAAAATAAAGTCCTGACTTTAGTTCAGATTGGATCTGCTGAGCAATGGGATTTATACCAAACTTCTGTCTGTCAGTCAAGAAGTAGGAGCTGAAACTTTTAATATCTGTTGGGTGAAAAGAGTCAGTCTTTCAAATATTCTGTGATGAGCTGTCAAATTGCCAGGTCTTAATGCATCTCACAGGGCAGGATGAAGATCCTCGCCCCCAAAGACAAGTCAGAACATAATTTTCTTTAACTGTGCACCTTGGAGTACAATGTACCCTTCATACTTTGGGAATTCAGAATGATGGGAGAATGGAAGAGTTCAGGAGTAAATACCACCAAAGCCTAACATCTGCCCAAAACTTCCGCATTTTAAAACCTTTATCAATTTTAAGCCCTGTTTTTTGTTCTATTCTCATTCCTTAGAGTAAATGTAGAGGTATCTCTTGGAGGGAGACCTTTCTCCACTGATAATATTAGGTGTCCAAGGTGCTCCCCACCTTGGACACCTCCCATCACTATCAGATTAGTCCAGTTCAATGCTCTCTGTCTGTGGAATGTGAAAATGTTGGCAGAATGATAGCAATCACTCGGAGGCTCCCTGCATGTTCATCTTCCATAATGGCCCCTTTTCATTTGGTCTTCCTATAATAAAAGGAATGCACAGAAGGTTCACACTATCTGCCTCTTCACATCTTAAACATACGGTATTTCTCTGTTCATCTAGATGAGCGTTTGATACAAGAGTGAGTATTCCAAGGACTGGTGACCAACAGCCAGCTTTTGTTAGGAAATATGCCTGTTAATAAACTGGAGAATACAGAAGTTATTACATACCTACTCGACTACAGGCCATGGTACAGTTACCCTATACTTCTACAAGCATAGCTGCTGCCATTGTAGGTCCACCCAGCTTCCTGTGTTTGGAAAACACAAAGGGTTCTCAGCTATCAACCAGCACTTTCTGGAGAACACAGCACAAGGGAGAGACAATCACATCAACGAAACATAAATAAGAACAAGCAAGATTCCAGGTTTTGCCACCAAATCTCTGGTTCCAGTGTATTTCATTTCTACATCTGCTTCTTCATTCGCAAGCAGCAAACATCTGCCACATTGGCAAATGGTCAGATTTAAATCAATGTCATGCCAAAGATACAGGTTCTCTGTTAGGGAAATCAAATGCACTTTGAAGGTGTCACTTCTTCAAGATGGAAAATATGAAACTTATCTGTAGAGCCTAGTTCATTGACCACTCAACACTCTGAATTATGCCTCTTTAGAGGGGAACAGAAGGAATGTAGATGGTAATACTGCCCTCCTAGGAACCCTCATCCTCCCTTGATGTACCTTTTACTGCCATAAATTAACCCTTATGAATGGCTAGACAAGTCAACAGCTGCCAAATGCCTAGATAGGACTGCAGCCTCACTGGCAAAGTATTTCAAAGTCTTGTTACACATCATGTCCCTGGAGAAGGGAAACTACAGAAGGTTGCAATAGCATCAGAATGAATAATTGAAACATGGTTCATTCAGTATGTGCATAAACTGAAGGGTCACAACAGCCGCCAGAGCAGAAACTCTCCGAATGTTTAATAGGAACGTCCTCGGGAGACGCTGACCCACTTCCTTGGGAGCTTTTAAGGAGTAGGTGTGGAAATGGCTGTGGGATTACCAAGTACACGGAGAAGGATTAAGATACATTATCTGACAAAAGGTTGTATCTTACAGAATCAGTCGCATACGTTCCTCTTGGGAAAACCCTTAGCACTCAGTTCCCCCAGGAAAGTCAAGTAGCGATCCATGAATGATTAAAGCTATTTCCCATCTGAGACTCTGCCCCTGCGGGTATTTTCCAGGATGCCCTTCCCAATGGCCGACCCTTGGAGGTTCTGCACCCTCGGTTCCGCACCAAACGGCGCCAACGTTTCACAGCCCCTCGAGGCCACAGCAACTTTACCCGTTTAATACTGGCAATGAACACGGTGAGGAAGGGTAGCTCGGGCAGCTCCCGTTATTGTTTCGCATCCCGGGAGTAGGGAGGGCCGCGGACTCAGATCCCGCAGACGGACCGCGTCCGTCGCCGTGAGAACCCTGACATCCCCTCCGCCGCCGCCAGAGCACTGCTGCACCGGGCAGGCAAGTCGGGGACAGGCCCGCACTCGGCCCCGCTCCCATCGCCCCTGTCCTGCCCGGGGGATGAGCTCTGAATCTCCGGCCCGGCCCCGCCAGCATCGCCTCCCCCCCGACCCCGACACGGTACCTGCTGGCGCCCCGCGGCGGCGGCTCCGCGGTTAGCGGCGGGTGTCGGCGGCGTCTCCGCGGGCGGCGGCGGGTGGCGGCGGGTGGCGGCTGTCGCCGGTGGCGGTTGTCGGCGCGGGCGTGTGCGCGGGGCCGCAGCGCTGCCTGCGCACTGACAGCTCGGGAGCCGCACCGGCGGGGGCCGGGGCTGAGGTGGGGGGGGGGGGGCTCCGGCACCCGGGGCCCCTGCGCCGAATCAGGGACGGGAGGAGGGCTCGGGGGCGGGCGGGAGCGGGGCAGGGGAAGGGGGCGGCGGGACTTGGAGCCCCTGTCACTGCTGGCAGCAGGTCGGCCTCGGGGAAGTGGACAGGAGGAATGAGAGCGGCGACCTGGTGAGGGGCGGCGGGAGACAGCGGGGCTGGGCTCCTCGCTGCCTTCCCGGGAGGAGAAGGCGCGGGAAGCCGGTGCCGTGGGACTGAGCACCCACCGTTCACCGCGGCGGCGACAGAGGGGAGCGCTCCGCGCCGCTCCCCTCCCGGGGCAGGTTGCCGGCGGGGCACAGCCGCTCCCAGCCCGGCGGTCCTCGGGCAGGGCTGCGAGGAGAAGCAATAGCGTCAGCGAGAGCGCACGGTGTAACGGTGTAACATGCCGTGGCTACCTACGAGGATGGTCATGTCTGATCTTCTGCCCTGGAGATCTGGGGGGTCCAAACACTTGTCTACTTCCCAGCTGCATTACTGGGTCCAACAAAAGCTCACACCTTTCTTGAAAGCTTGGCTGGCCTTAGATCATCATTTAACAATGAGGCTACTACTTGCTTCTTTGAAGGTCGGCATTGATTTTCACTGACAGCAAAATAGCAAGCTGTTCACATTACTTTTACAGAGCAAATTTAGGGGTTTGTAAAGCATTTATTGTTAGCCCTGTAAAATCTAATGTTGACTTCCAGAAAGAAGATATAAAGATCCAAATGTTTGAAAGATTTTCTAGCTCTCCAATACTGATGGGCTCTCACTCTCCTATACCCACCTGCTGTGAAATTTAGATGCCATTGTACTCCTCACAGAGTATGGATAGGGCACCTAGCAATGCCTCTCCAGGAGGATGGTCCAGCCCCTTGCACTGCTCTGGCACACTCTACTTCCCAGCCTCCATTTCTAACCACCCTTCTTGTGACAGGTACAAGGCATCCCCCCACTGCAGCAAGTGCTGGTCTCTGACAACTTCCAATCAGTTTTCACGTAATGCCTTTACAGGCGCCACTTCATGAGCAGTCTGAGCTACACCCATGTAACAGTCACGAGGCTGATCTCAGCCAGAGATAGAGGGAATGAAATAACACAAACTTTCCTTGGAGAGAAAGAGGACTAAAAGATGGGATGAGCAGAAAGCCATTTCCTTTTCAGTGCAAGGATACAATTTCTGGCATGACAAGAATTTCCTTCTGCTCTTCTTCTCAGCATCATGTCTGATGTGGTGTGCACCTGATATTAAATACCTCCCACCATGCAAATCCTCCCCAGCTCTCTGCCCACCAGCAGCTGCATCATTCCTATATCCTTCTCTTTCTCCCTTCCTGCAAAGCAAAACAAAGGCAAAAATAATAAGCAGAAGGTGACATCGAAGACTCAGCAACTAACCCTCATGTGGTTCTGGCAACAGCTGTCAGCTGAACAGAGTGACCTGGATGGGGTCACATCCAGCTAGTACTGCTGGCTAAACATCTTGTGTTCTCTTAACAGCTTCTTGACACGGTTCAAAGGACAGATTATTCAACACTTCATTTACTGCTCCTGGAGGAATGATGGGCCACTGGCTCCCAGGAGATGAGAATGCTCATCCTGAGCAGAACCTAGACAAATCCATTCCTTTTAATCATCTAATAGTGATGGCCATGACAAGTGATTTATCAGTAGTGTGATGGAATTGCCCTTCTAAATACATATGTTGCCACTGAGGTCAGAGCGATTGAGTCCCAAGACACTACGGTATTACAAACTAGGCTTACATTTTGCATTGTTGCAGTAGATTGAGAGACCAATTCTCCCACCATGGGCAAAAGAAAGACTCAGACAAAATAGAATGCAAAAAAAATGGTGGAAAGTTTAAATGCAAAAAAAAAAAACAGTGAAAGGTTTTACAGAAAACCACAAGCACCATGACAAAAGAGAGTGAGATCCCAAAACATACCCAAGAACATCCCACCCCCACCTGGGGGTACACCCAAACACCTAAACACCCCCGGGCTCTTTCTCCCCGCCCCCAACCCAGTCTTGGGCCTGGGCAGGCCCAAGGGAGGCAGCTCATGCCATTTTACGTAGGCAGTGGCGAGGGAAGAAAGAGGAAGTGAGGACCCCTCACTGATGTTTTATAGGAGAGCGGGGCATTATGGGATGAAACACCTGGCTTCCTGTGACCACCCACTGGGCTGGGCCCCCTTTGGGACATCCCAGGTGTGGCCTGTGTGGTGGCATCAGGGGCCGGCACCCAGCCTAAACCACCACAGTTGTCCTGTGCAAACCAGATGAGCTCCACTCTGCTAGCAGTTGTTCTTTCTCACTGAGGGACTACTGCTTCATGCCTTCTCTGTCCCATCTGAGGGGAGGCAGAGGCTGAAGAGTGGACTATGCTTCTACCAGCAGCAGCCATCAGATTTATTCCTTTTCCCTGGAAAAGGGTTGAAGCAGAGCTGCCTTATTTGTGGACCTAAGACAGGAGGCTGGATTTTCTTTTTTTGCTAATCGAAGTAGATTTTGGTGTCTGTGGTGCAAGACAAAAAGAATGCAGCCTATGTTATGTCCATGTGATTAAGTGTTCATTCTGTCCTGGGTACAGTAGGAACAATTAATAATCCTTGTCTGACAAGACTGGGATTCATTGGCAGAGGTCACAGAGAAAAGCAGAAAACCACGCTGACTAGCAACTTATGAGGGGAAAAAACATCTGAAAGACACTCAGCTTACCAAATAGGTGTTAGGCTCTCAGTAACTCACCTACCAGGGAACTTATCTGGCAAAATGTAACTTAAAATGGGAGGAGGTATCTGACAGGAGTTCTTGCAAGAAGGCGAGCAACAGCTGCTGGTGATTCCACGACAAAAAAGGCCGATAAAGCCAACAGCACAGTGATAACAGGGCAGCCTGCTGCAAGTTTGTTATACTTGACAGACATGAATGCTGTTCTTCTTCACCAGAGAAGCAGCCAGAAAGGCACAAAACTGACAACAGAAGGAGGTAGAAAAAGCATTGTTTGAAGCCCCTCTCTATTATATTCCAAAAGTCATGGCAGACTGGGGCAGTCCCCACAGATTGGAAAAGGGCAAACATTGCTCCCATTTTCAAAAAGGGTAAGAAGGAGGAACCAGGGAACTACAGGCCAGTCAGTCTCACCTCTGTGCCCGGAAAGATCATGGAGCAGATCCTCCTGGAGGCACTACTGACTCAGAAGAATAGTGAAGAGGTGATTGGGAGCAGTCAGCATGGCTTTGCCAAGGGCAAATTCTGCCTGACAAACCTGGTGACCTTCTATGAACAGGTGACAGCATTAATAGATGAGGGGCGAGCAACTGATGTCGTTTACCTGGACCTGAGCAAAGCCTTTGACACTGTCCCACACCACATCCTGGCTTCCAAGCTGGTGACACATGGGTTTGATGGGTGGACCACTAGATGGATACAGAACTGGCTTGATGGCCGCACCCAAAGAGTGGCTGTCAATGGGTCCATGTCCCAGTGGAGGCCAGGGACAAGCAGAGTCCCTCAGGGATCAGTCCTGGGACCAGGCTTGTTCAACATCTTTGTGGGTGACATGGGGCAGTGGCATCAAGTGCACCCTCAGCAAGGTTGCTGATGACACCAAGCTGTGTGGTGCAGCAGACACGCTGGAGGGAAGGGATGCCATCCAGAGGGACCTTGACAGGCTGGAGAGGTGGGCACAAGCCAACCTCATGAGCTTCAACAAGACCAAGTGCAGGGTCCTGCATCTGGGTCGAGGGAATCCCAGGCACATATACAGGCTGGGCAGTGACTGGCTGGGGAGCAGCCCAGAGGAGAGAGACTTGGGGGTGCTGGTGGAGGAGAAGCTCACCAGGAGCTCTCAATGTGCACTTGCAGCCCGGAAAGCAAATCAGAGCCTGGGCTGCATCAGGAGAAGTGTGGCCAGCAGGTCAAGGGAGGTGATTCTCCCCCTCTGCTCAGCTCTGGTGAGACCCCACCTGGAGTACTGCCCTCCAGTTCTGGAGCCCCTATTCCAAGAGGGATCTGGAGGTGCTGGAAGGTGTCCAGAGAAGGGCCAGGAGGATGATCAGAGGGCTGGAGCACCTCTCCTATGAGGACAGACTGAAGGAGTTGGGGCTGTTCAGTTTGGAGAGGAGAAGGCTCCGAGGTGACCTCATAGTGGCCTTCCAGTATCTGAAGGGGGCCTACAAGAAGGCTGGGGAGGGACTTTTCAGGCTATCAGGTAGTGATAGGACTAGGGGGAATGGAATGAAGCTGGAGGTGGGGAGATTCAGGCTGGATGTGAGGAGGAAGTTCTTCACCGTGAGGGTGGTGAGGCCCTGGAATGGGTTGTCCAGGGAGGTGGTTGAGGCCCTGTCCCTGGAAGTATTTAAGACCAGGCTGGATGAGGCTCTGGCCAGCCTGATCTAGTGTAGCGTGTCCCTGCCCATGGCAGGGGGGGTTGGAACTAGATGATCCTTGTGGTCCCTTCCAACCCTAACTGAAACTATGAAACTATGAAACTCAGTGTATGTCAAACACAAGGTGTCAAAGAATTTAAAGAGAAGAGATATTTCACTTGCTTATCTCATAATGCTACTGTCTCGGTCTGGAGATGGAAAGAGACTCAGTTCTTTTGAATATTCCCATGTTGTGAAATGAGAGGCACAAACGAGGCCAAAATATCAACAGCTAGACTATTTATTACATAAATAAAGTGGATGGATCAGAAGGGGAGAGAAAATAGGGAGAGAGAAGAGAGAGAGAAGAGGAAAAGAATTATATTACTGCACCCCTTACCCCTGTGACCGGTTGAGGCTGTGTCTTTAAGAAAAAGACAGTTGCTGAACACTCTGGCTGAATGTTTTTGGTATTTGAACAAAAACAAGATAGTCTAAACTAATTTCATTGGTAGATTGTAGAACGCAATTTTAAGTTTGGAATTCTGTTAGTTCAGTCTGGTCTGGGTTCAGGCTGGATGCAGTCTGTGCTTCTCTGTCCTGTGGGCTGGACGGCTTCTCTCTTTCTGAAGCAGGAACGGCCTTGAGTTAACAGCTAACCAGATAAGAAAACTAATTCTTGCATGTGCTTGTGAGCTAACAAAATTTTTCTTCCTTAATTGCCTTTCTCTCTCTCTCTAACCCTTTTTGGGAAAAAGGGGAGGTAGGGAGGGAGAGAGGGGGGTTCAGGGAACCCCCCTGGCCGGCTGGAGGGAAAAGGCTTTTCTACATTGTGTTCATTGTTGTGTGTTCCTGTATATATTGTAAATATTGTATACTTGTGTACATATTCATTGCATTCCATTTATGCCTGTAAATATAGCTTTCATCTGCTTTTCCGACTGAGCTAGCTGTGGTTTCTTTCCTTGTGTGTGGGGAGGGAACTTTCTCACCCCACCACAACCCGCCCCCAAGACAGTTTGAGTCTGTGGAGGAAAGGTGCTGCAGGAGTTGTTGGGTCTGTATAGAAACGGTGCTGAGGCTTTGGCTGTAGAAGAGATGTGGCCCTCTGGGCAGCCTCGTCGGCTCCATGAGTTGCAGCAGGCAGAACCAATGGTCAGAGGTGGAGAGAGGGTTTCAGAGTCCAAGATCCGTTGTGTTGCCCCGTGATGTTTCCAGCGTGTGGTGCCGTCTTCTTTCTTCTGCCTTGACAGTGTCGCTCAGGTCTTTTTATACAGTTTTTTAGTCCTTAGGCAAGTGTCCAGGTGTTGTTCCCCAGGATATTGTTCTGGGAAATCATCCTTAGGTAAGTGTCCAGGTATTGTTCCCCAGGAGGGGGTGTGGGGGGCTCCGCCTCCTCCTTCTCCATCTACCTACCCACACACTCATCAGGAAACAGGTGGTGAATCCATTGTCTCATCATCCTCCCTTCCTGGGGTATCTGATGGCTGGAAATGATCTTGTCCTGAAGGCATGATGGCTGGGCCCTTGGGCCATTGTAGGCCAGCTGCAGTCCAGTGAGCAATGTTATCTTTGCACCTTCCAAGAGTTCTTCCAGTGGCTCTGCCCAACCCACATCAGCTATTGTCTGGGCAAGCAGCAAGTGATTTTATCTTTGTTGAGTCACACCAGGAGAGACAAGCTTTAGTCTCTCACAGCTACAGCTTGAGAAAAAAGGATTTTAAAAATGGCAATTCTTGACAATAAGAAGAAAGTCCCATAACTGACAACAGTGATTCTTATGACTGCAATGCTGAGGGCTCAAATAAACTGTGTAGGAAGGAAGGTGTGGTATAGTTCCATGAAATTAAAAAAGTTCTGCAAAGCATTTGCTATGACCAAACTGTAAAAGAACATAAAAAACCTGAAGAAACTCAGTGCCCTTATACTTGAAGAAGGTAACACATACCAGAAGGGTGTACAGCTCTGAATGTACCCAGCACTAGGATGCCAATGGACACATACACAGGTCTTGGACACACTCAGACATGGATTAATTGACACCATCATCAAATGTATCTCAGTTAGGAGAAACAAGCAAGCAAACAATTGCTTTAAACCAACTTGCCCAACAAATAATTCTTATGCAATTACCAAAGAAGCAAAACACCACCTTTACTGTTCCATTTCCTTACAAATACTCTGGATAATTTAATCCTTTCACGTATCAGTGGGACACAAGCAAGTATCATAACTAAGTCCTGTCCCATGGCATCATCCCAGTGTCACCTGCTGAAGGTGATATGCAGGCAGGAAAGATTAAAAGTACCACTGTACTTGCATCCATTTGGAAGCTCAAACTCTGCAATTTGTGATGGTAACTACATAAACAGAGAGGCAGTTATTCCTTAATGCATAAATCTTAAGTTATATCCTCTGACAGCTAAGTTCAGAGGATTTTTTTAGTGTTAATATAACTTGCCTGCAATGACTAACAACTTGCAGGTCTTTTTACAAAACTATCTTTTACACCCAAATGAAGACAGATATCTAAATGGAGACAGACTGAGAGAGTTGGGGCTATACAGTCTGAAGAGAAGGCTCCAAGGGAGACTTTATTGTGGTTTTCCAGCATCTTAAGGGGGCCTACAAGAAAGCTGGTGAAGGACTTTTTAGGGTGTCAGGGAGTGATAGGACTAGGGGGAATGGAAAAAAATAGAAATGGGTAGATTCAGATCAGATGTTAGGAAGAAGTTCTTCCCCACGAGGGTGGTGAGACACTGGAACAGGTTGCCCAGGGAGGTGGTGGAAGTCTCATCCCTGGAGTTTTTTTAACGCCAGGCTGGACATGGCTCTGAGCAACCTGATCTAGTATGAAGTGTCCCTGAACATGGCAGGGGGGTTGGCACCTTGAGGGTTGGCACCTCGAGGTGCCTTCCAACCCTAACAATTATGCCAAACTCATCCTGTCCTTAGTGTGTACCTTTGGTTTTCCTGCAAGTCTCTCGAATTAAATTCTGAGTTATATGGGCACTGCCCACACAGCTAAAATTGCTTTTCATCTCTGAGCTGTTTCCTTTAAATCTGATTAAATTCATCCTCACTCAAGAGACTAACCAGAACATAAGAGTCAGAGCAGCTACGGAAAGTCTTTACAGGATCAATCAACCTTTTCAGTTACTAAGTTGTTCAATATGTCAGTTGACAATCTGCGTATAGTCAGAACCTCACCATATTCCTCACACCTACCAAGATCTAAGAACTGATTCTTCACAGGTTTTAAATTCTGTGAGTTGACAGATTTTATTATTCTTCACTCTCCTTTAGCAATCTTTGGGATTCAAGATCCCTCTTTATTAGTTGAAATCATAAACTGGACACTCTGGCAAGATAGTTTTACTGACAACAGATCTGTGAATCTCCAAACCTCTGCAAAAGTAACTGAACAAAGGTAAATAGTGCTGGCCTCAGCAGTAACCGCTATCCCTCTTCTGTTTCTTCTTGTCCCTTGAATATGTTCTAGAATGTTTCAGAACAAGAATTTAGTCTGCCATATGGCAACCAACATTAAGACAAGGACTTGTATGAAAAATTGTCCAAGAAAAAAGCAACGCAACTGATCACCTGGATGAGTTCCCTGGTCATTTTTGTTGTGCATTTCCACAACCTGTTGTCCTGACATGTCAGAAACCAGGCATGGGAAGGACAGCCTGAGGCAGCACTGCCAGCAAGAGATGTTTGTCATCTGGGTTCCTCAAATGCATACACAGCCTCCTGAAAACAGCCTATTAGGGCTCCTCATAAGGCTTACATAAACCTTCTGGATGTGCCTAGGCGGTCCCTTCCTAGTCTCACATGGCTGCAAAACTCCTGTCTCTAAATCTGACCACAGGCCAATGATTGGCACACATAAACACTCCAACTGCTCTTCGGGATAGCATTTTTCACTTCCACAGTTCTAATTTAGCACTTAACTGGCAGCTGAAATAAGTTACCAGTTACCAGCAAGTGTGGTAAGTCACATTATTTTGGGTGAATAAATGACACAACACGTCTGCAATAAGTTGCCCCTCTACACTACCCGGCCCACTCAACACAGCCATACAGTCTCATTTCTCTCTATTCTTGATTTCAAACAGTGCTGTGAAATAGCAGACACCTCTTTCCCTTCTCTGATGCGAGGCAACTACATCAGCACCGGCTAGCTCCATGCTGTGCCGAGATCTTTAGAAGAGTTAAGAAGCCTCCGGCACGCAGGCAGATCGAGAGAGAGAGGGAGAGGCGATCCGACTCGGAGGTTCTCGAGAAGCTGCCTGAGAGGGCGCCGTGGCTGGGGGCGTTCCCGGAGAAGCCGCGGGAAATGTAAACCCCGGCGACACCGGCAGAGGCTCTCAGGCTGCGAGCTGCGAGGCAGCAGCCTTCTCCTACTTGCAACCTAGGGAGCGGGGCGCGAGAGGGAGGTGCGTGGGCAGGCAGCTGGGAGCTCCTGGCCACCAGTGCAGGCAGGCTAACAGGCACAGGGAGAGCCAATAGTGACTGAGTGTACCCCAGGGGCTCCTTTTGAATTTGCTGACTTGAAACCCAGCGAGTGGGTTGTGAGGCATCCCAGGAGCTCCTTTTGAGTTAACTCTGTAATTGGCATGAGCAGCATGTGTGGGCAGGACACAAGGTGCTTCAGTCTTACTGAAGGCATAATGGTGGCTACTCAGAGGAGTATCTTTACAACTACAGAACAGGAGCCAACTCTTAGTAGAGCAGAGGATTCGATATCCTCTCATCAGGTAGCCCCCCAGCCCTCCTGCAGTAACGCATATGTGCAGGGTCAATGGGAACAGGTAGCTACCCAACAAAATGAACAATACAAATGGGGTCCTTTAAGAAGCACACCACCCACAGTGCCCTTGCGGAACAGGTATGAGGCTCTGAAGCAGGAACTGGTTGCGAGCAAGGATGGGGACTCGCGAAGGCAAAAAGCGCCACAAAGGCCAGAGGTACCACCAAGGCTGGCCCGCCCCAGGCCAGCCATAAAAACTGACTGACCCTGAGAAGAAAAATCAAAGGGTCATTGCTGTAGGTGACTCCCTGCTGAGGGGAGCAGAGGGCCTGATATGCAGACCGGACCCACTTCATAGAGACCTCTGCTGTCCTCCCTGGTGCCCAGGTAAAGGATGTTGTAGGTAAACTCCCACCCTGTGAATCCTTCAGACTATTACCCACGGCTGGTTTTTTCACGTAGGTAGTGATGATGCAGCAGTCAGAGGCTCACAATCAATTAAAAGAGACTTCAGGACCTCGGGGCAACTGCTAAAGGATCAGGAGCTCAAGATGTGCTCTCCTCCTCCTCTGACATTGGTGATGGACAAGGAAACATTTAGGAAGAGCCAAGAGGTCATTCATGGCTCTGGCTGGTGTCATTGACAGGGGTTTGGATTTTTATGATCACAGCTCATTTACAGGACACCAGAGCTGCAAGCAGCCAATGGGATGCACCTGCCCCAGAGGGGTGACAGGATTCTAGGGCAGAAGTTGGCAGGGCTCATTGACAGGGCTTTAAAGTAGATACAGAGGGGGAGGGGGTTGTTAATTTCATGCTTGCTTGTGACAAACATGGGGCAACTCACAAGAGGCAGAGGGATGGATGCTAACAAGGCTCTCCACTTGTTGCCCTGAGGCAAGACAAGGACAAAGCACTGGGCACCCCAGGGAATCAAGGGGGATTCACCTAAGAGGGTGGTGCTGCAGCCCAGCTGAAGTGCCTCTGTGCAAATACATGCAGCTTGGGCAACAAACAGGATGCATTAAGGGACACTGCACTGCTGGAATGCTATGACATAGTGGCTATTACTGAAACTCAGTGGGATGATTCCCAACTGGAATGTAGGGATAGATGGGTCCAAGCCCTTTAGGAAGGACAGGCAGGGTAGGAGGGAGGAGTTGTTGCTCTCTATATCAGTGACTAGCTGGAATCAGTGGAGTTCCACCTGGGCAAGGATGATGAGCTGATGGAGACCATATGGGTGAAGATTAAGGGGAAGACAGGGGAAGGTGATGTTACTGTAGGGGTCTGCTGCAGGCCACCTGACCAGCAGAACCAAGCAGATGAGGCATTCCACAGGCAAAATAGAAGTGGCTTCACATTCACACACCCTGGTCCTTGTGGGGGATTTCAACACCCTGACATCTGCTAGAGGGACAACACAGCTTGGTACCAATATTCTAAGATGTCCTAGGATGCATAGAAGACAACTTCCTCCTCCAAATGGTAGAGGAACCAACGAGAACAGGCGCTATGCCAGACCTTGTTCTCACCAATAGGGAAGGGCTGGTCACCATGTGAGGCTCAGGGATAACCTTGGCTGCAGTGACCACACAGCAAGAGAATTTAAGATCCTCAGGCAACTAGGAGGACATATCCAAGCTTGCAACCCTGGATTTTAGGCATGCAGACTTTGATCACTTCAGGGATCTGCTGGCCAAAGTATGGTGGACAAAGCCCTAGAGGGAAGAGTGGCCCAGGACAGCTGCTCAGTATTCAAGGAACACCTTCTCTGTTCCCAGGAGCAAAGTATACCCCACAAGGAAGAAAGAAGGAAAGAATGCTAGGAGACCTGCCTGGATGAGCAAGGAGCTCCTGGAAATGCTGGCACACAAAAAGAAACTCTACAAGGAGTGGAAGAAAGATGGAATGGGGGCATATAAGGAAGCTGCCCAAGCAGCAAGAGACCTGGTTAGAAAAGCTAAAGCTCAGTTAGAATTAAATCTAGCCAGGGAGAGCAAGTGGAATATTAAACATTTCTATAGGTATATTAATGGTAAAAGAACCTGGGGAAGGTGTGGCCCCCTCAGAAAGGAAACAGGTGAGTTGGTGATGAGTGACATGGAGAAGGCTGAGGCTCTCAATGACTTCTTTACCTCAGTCTTCACTGGCAAGGGCTCCAGCCACACTCCCAGAATAATGGAAGATAATGGCAGGGACTGGAAGAAGGAGTTGCCCATGGTGAGTGAAGATCAGGTTCGTAACCATCTGAAGAACCTGAAAGTGTTCAAGTCCATGGGACCTGATGGGATACACCCAGAGGTGCTGAGAGAACTGGGGATGAGGTTGCTAGGCTGCTCTTCATCATGTTCCAGAAGTCCTGGCAGTTTGGGGAAGTCCCCACTGACTGGAAAAGGGGAAACATAACTCCCATTTTCAAGAAGGGAAAGAGGGATGACCAGGGAACTATAGGTCAGGCAGTCTCACCTCTGTGCCTGGTAGGACCATGGAGCAGATCCTCCTGGAGGCACTGCTGAGGCAGAAGAATAACAAAGAGGTGATTTGCCCTTCACCAAGGGCAAATCCTGCCTGGTAACCTGGTGGCCTTCTATGACAAAGTCACAACATCAGTTGATGAAGGCTGAGCAATGGAGGTAATTTACCTGGACCTGAGCAAAGCCTTCGACACTGTCCTGCACCGCAGGTCACCAAGCTGATGCAGGATGGGTTCCATGGATGAACCATTCAGTGGGATAATGAACTGGCTTGATGGCTGCACCCAAAGGGTGGCTGTCAATGGTCCATGTCCAAGTGGAGTCCCTCAGGGATCAGTACTGGGACCAGGCTTGTTAACATCTTTGTTGGCAACATGGACAGTGGCACTGAGTGCACCCTCAGCAGGTTTGCTGATGACACCAAGCTGTGTGGTGCAGCTGACAGGCAAGAGAGAAGGGATCCATCCAGAGGGACCTGGACAGGCTGGAGAGCTGGCCCATGACAGCCTCATGAGGTTCAACAAGATGACGTGCAAGCTCCTGCATCTGAGTGGGGGCAATCACAAAGTACCATATAGCTGGCAGGGACTGGCTTGAGAGCAGCCTGAAGAGAAGGACCTGGGGGTGCTAGTGGATGAGAAGCTCATCATGAGCCAGCAGTGTGCCCTTGCATCCCAGAAAACCAATCGCATCCTGGGCTGCATCAAGAGAAGCATAGCTATCAGGTCAAGGGACACAATTCTCCCCCTCTGCTCTGGTGAGACCCCACCTGGAGTACTGTGTCCAGTTCTGGAGCCCCTATTACAGGAAGGATCTGGAAGTGCTGGAAGGTGTCCAGAGAAGGCCATGAGGATGATTAGATGGCTGGAGCACCTCTCCTGTGAGGAGAGAGTTGGGGCTGTTCAGTCTGGAGAAGAGAAGGTTCCAAGGAGACCTAATTGTGGCCTTCCAGTACCTGAAGGGGATTACAAGAAAGCTGGGGAGGGACTTTTTAGGGTGTCAGGTAGTGATAGGATTGGGGGGAATGGAAAAAGTAGAAATTAGTAGATTCAGATTGGATGTTAGGAAGAATTTCTTCCCCGTGAGAGTGGTGAGACACTGGAACAGGCTGCCCAGGGAGGTGGTAGAGGCCCCATTCCTGGAGATTTTTAAGGCCAGGCTGGATGTGGCTCTGAGCAACCTGCTCTAGTGTGAGGTGTCCCTGCCTGTGGCAGGGAACTAGATAATCCTTGAGGTACCTTCCAACCCTAACGATTCTATGATTCTATAACTCTGGTGGTCTTCATAACAAAGTCCAAGGAATTCAGCACAGTTATGTTTCTGAAAAGAACCAGCAATCAGAGGGCATCATCACCCTCAACTCATTTCTTAAAAGAAGCAGGATATTGAAGGCATCTCCTACATTTGGAAGCCACTTTCACTGTCCTTGAGATTTTGATGCTATGGAAGATGGCTCCAAGTCAGTTTTATCATTGAAAAAAAAATGGTTTTCTTAAAAAAATTCCTACACAATTGCTGTCTGTGGTAAGTTACATGTATTTGACTCAAGAGGCAAAAGAAGGTACCTTTGTCTTTCTGTGTCCAGCTCCTCTATCTCCAAACAAAGAAGTTTGCTATTTGAATCAAAGTATTTTCCTGATATTCAGATCTCTAACTGAAATCATAGGATGAACTTTACACACATTCCTTCATTATAATTATGAAACTTTCTTTTCTTGTTACTCATTGAAGCAAAATACTGAAATACAAGCTGTATTCCATTTCTTCTAAATACACCACATAGCTGGACAGAAGCTGTCATCATGCCCTACTTTGCAGTTCTGTACAATGTTTTTGATTTGCTTCTCCACAAGAAAAGAAGCTTGATCGGTTTCTTGTTTGGTAATTTTGACTCTGTACATAATTTTCCTTGCATTAAACTGTTTAGAACACTTACAGCACTCCTCAACATCCCAACCTCACATTCAAATATTAATTCCTTACCCAGTATGCTCAATCCCCTTGCAATCTCACATGTGAATCATGCAGTGTCAGGTTGTAGCTACACAATTTCTAAACAATTTAGACATGCAGAGATTGCATACAGGAAGCGATAGAAATTATAGTGTGTGTACTCTTACTGTGACAAGAACCTTATACACCTGCAGAATGCTGAGTACTTAGCATTGAATGAACTGGATGTTATATTGTAACCCTTTTTCACAGTGAAAAAAATCTTAAAGAAATAGCTAATAACAGAGGCAAGCTTCTTTCCCACTATGGCCATTCTAGATGACATCTTTTAGACATCTGCACTCCTGTTAATCATGTAGAAATTATCTCTTGTCTCAAAATTCATCTGCCTTCTTTGGATGCATCTGTATTACACTAAAGATTTTTCCAGGTCCAAGCATTCAGCCTGCATTTATGTTTGTGTACCCTAAAGCTAAATCATTGAAGGCAAACCTGTTCTACTAAACTAAAAAATACCCATCTCAATGTACACAATGAAGAGTACATGCAAAACTATGCATCCTGCTCTGACCAAAGCTTGATACAGGCTAGCTTCGACAGTTCTTCCCAATTATCAACACCCTCTAAACCTAGCTCCCATAAATACTTCAAACCACTGTTGCAAATTACCTAAATACATTGGCCTGCAAGGTCAGCCTCCCAAACCAAATGTCTCTAGTGAGTTAAGAACAGCCCTCTCAGTAGCAATCCAATCTCTCTGTGCTTACTCATCCAAACCAAAGTAATTTTTGATGAATCTATTGAGTTAAGCTACAGCAACCAGCATATTCTTTTCTCATCATCCAACTGTACTT
>CM037646.1:1086322-1131917 GCA_015227895.2 Colaptes auratus | reverse complement strand
CAACCAGCATATTCTTTCTCATCATCCACTGTACTTCTGTGTTAAAATTCCTGTCAGTTACATAAAAAGTCTGCCTCTCTCCAGTGTCAGTCCAAAATAAACAAAATGCATCTAGTTCCTCTCTATTTGCCTCTCTGGTTCCACAGCCTAAGGAACCTTTCTCTAAGGTCTGCGTTTTCTCAATCATTTCCCTTTCTTTTAGATTTCTATAAAATAGTCTTCCCTCTTGCTTCACAAATGGCTGAGCAGAGGGACCCAGGTCCTTCCATTAAGCCCTCCAGCTCTCTATACGACAGGACATTGGAAGAAAGCAGTATTTCATGTGCTAGAACCTTAAATAAATGTTCAACACTTACCAATACAAATTATGATGTACCTCACTAATTTACTTTCTAATACACTTTCATGAAGTTCACATCCATGGGACTGTCATGTCACACCACCAGGTCTGAGGCAGACTTCTGGCCAGGTACATGGTTCCTGTACAAGAGAAAGGACATGTGTTGTCAACTGAAGTGTTGTACTCTCTCTTCCTCTCTCTCTTACCCTCTCTTCTTCCCTTCCCCTTGGACCTGGTGACAAAAGTGTGATTATTGGTGACTGATGCTAGGGAAATAGAAAAGGATGGGTAACCTCTGTGTGTTCTCATTTAGACAATTTGTCCACTCACTGATTCCTTGTTTCTGATTGCTTTAATGGCTACATAACAATTACCACACAGCTATGCCTGTATGACTCATGGGACTAAATAGGCTTCTGCTGAAGGGTTCTGGGACTTTTTCCCAGCTGTTAGCTTAGAGCACAGAAGCCCTAAGGCCCACCCCTTGAATCCTGCATGTCCCATCTACTTCACCTCCCATCTGCTGGTTGGGCAGCCTATTCTTAGACTTTGTCTGTGTTGCCAACTCTGGCAATACAATTATCAGTAATCGGGTTTGCCTGTCCTTGAACCTGCTGCCAAGTGACATGGGAAGCTGCAACTTTCTCATATAACTCAGCCCTCCTGGGGGAAAAAAGTACAAGAAAAGCCAAATGGTCTAATTAGCCTCTGCTTCACAGTCTGGAAAGGACAGGCATCTGACCTGCTTGCTGCAGAAAGTAAGAAGGTTCTTTCTCCCTCTCCTCAGGGGCCTATACCTTTCCCAAGGGTGCAGCTAAAATTAAAAAAAGAAAAAGAGACAGAAAGAAATAAAGGACAAAGGAGGGCACTTCAATTCTCTTTTGCACTTCTTTTCTTCTCAGAAGCTGGGATTTGCTTCTCCTGGCTTGTCTCCTAGCAGTGTTAACAGTTCAGCAAGCAGGTAAGAGCTGCAGCAGGATCCAATGGCTGCAAGAAGTGCAAGTGCTAATCTGCTAGCACAGGAGAAATAGTCACTAGCAACCTTGCTTCTGGAGAAGGTTGGCCATGATCCCACCACTTCATAGAATAAGGTCAAGTCTGAGGCAAGCAGAGAAAACTTTTTTTTTTTTCCCCTGCAGCCACCTTGGAAAACCTGTTCTGTGTACCCTGTTTTCCTTTTGTCAGCAAAAGATAAACAGTGTCTATAAATGCCATGCAGGCACTGTCACTCCAAAAACTCTTGGGCTCTGGGATGTAAGATTAGTAGCATGCTCATTGTACAAGTAATTCCTAAGGCCTCTGGAACCTTCCTGTGAAATTAGGAGCAAATCTCCCTGAGTAAGAAAATTGCAAAGTAGAAGTGATTGTAAAGCTTCCTTCCACACTATATTTAAATTATTATATTTATATTTAAGGCATGTTTCCACTACAGAAAGAGATTAGGGAGTTAGGTTACTAGAAGGTTCACTAAAACACAGCTATACCTTTTTCTTTGTATGTGAATGTTTGGATTTTTTTACCTCTACATCTTTTATTTTCAATGCAAGGACTTGGCTTCACCTATTTACTGAAGACTGGAAACTAGAATATGGCATAAAACCTAGCATTGTATGTCAAAAAATCTGAGTAAATAACTAATAAACATAGCTAAAGGACTTGCCCAACATCTATGTCAAACTCACTAGAATGTCAGAGGGTTATGCAAGATTGGTAGGTAGGTACCCATAAAGGTCAAACTTTAGGAAGAAAACTGCCTCAGAAAAACAACACATCCTGAGACTCAGAATCGTACATACTAGAAAAGAGAAGAATTGAAAATGCCATCTGACTTTTTGTTTTGCTTTGTTTTGTTTTGTTTCTTTAATGTATGGAATGTGACAAAACGACATCTTTTAGCTGGTCATCTTTCCTCTGACCGAACTGAACAGAGAATCCTTTGTAGTACATTAGCATCATCTGCTGGACAGTGCAGGGAAGGCGGTTTGGAAACTGCAACAGTAACTACGATACATGGCATGGTGGTATTTGGCAAGCCACCCAGCAGAGGCAGAACATTTCTAACAGCTCACATTTGCCTTTCTTTTGGAACATTTTCTCTGGTAAAACATGGATGCTAAACAGGGATTTTCCGCTTAAAACATTCTAACTTCATGTAGCAGAAAGTGCTGTGCAATAATCGTAGGAACAGGAGACATTTTGAAATTACAATATTCTAATTCAATTGCAAATATATCTTCTACTAAAAGGGGTTTAATTACTACAACTGTATAACAATTTAAGCATCTTTACAAAGAAACCTAGAAAAATACTTCATGTTCAGAAGGCAGCAGTCCAAGTCACCTCAGAGAGGAAAAAGGAACTTGGGCTGTGCCAGAATAACATTAAGTGTGGTAGGAAACAGAAGTCTTGAATGTCTTGTCTGTAAGGGATGTCAGATATTAATGTGACAGATTGGGAGAGAGATGCGCTTCATGTGCATGGAAGATTGATAAACGCCCCCCCCCCCCTCCCCCCTCCCCCTTCAGCACAACTCTACAGGGATTGTTCTAAATCTCTCCAAAACTGGGCAGATGTTGAGCATCATGAGCATCTGCAACAGGCACACATCAGTTTCTCTTTTATCACTGGATGCATTTTGTTGGCAAGGGCAACACTCTCCCTGTGCCCCACAGAAGAGCAGCTTTGATGTGCACTGAGCGAGAGTTACCACTAGAGTAGAGCAGACCTTCAAGGGCTGAGCCTGCTGCAACACGAGGAGCCTGTGGAGCCCCAGCCCTGCTGATTCTTGTGAAAGGAACTCTTGTTCTTTGAGGTTTGCATTAACCACCTGTCTGAAACTGGGGAATTCTGAGGAATGGGGCATTTCCTTCTTCACTATGCAGAGCTGCTAAGAACTGAATTTCCTTTGGCTTTTCTTTATTCCCATACTGCCATGGCCTGTGGGGGTTCAGAGAGAAGAACAGTGTAATTTCAGGAACACAGAAGAGATGAAGACATCATTAGTTCACTATCCTCTGTGACAGAAGACAATTACTGTTGTTATATTTGATATTGTGATTGCATCTAATATGTCCCATGTGGTGTAAAACCCCCATAAAGTGAGTATTGATTTGAAATACTTTCCTTTCTAATCATAGGAAAAAAGCAAGCCATAAATGCTGGAAAGGAAAACGATGTCTTACAATGTCATAAACTTGCATTATATAACACTGCACCACAGCCCCAGCTACTGATCAGCTGTGTTTTGAGAAGAAGCACTCTGGTCCTTTTAAATCCTCAGGAATACGCATAAACAAATACAGAGACTTCTGTACCTCACAGCAGGAAGTCTGAGTATTTAAATATATTCTACTTCAATAAAATTATGTTTCTGTATATATCTAACCTTTTGTTTCTAGGAACGTTCTCTTATATTTTATGTATTTATCTGTGTTTATGTATGCTGATATTAGCAGCTAAGTCTAAAATCTTCAGGGGCTGAGAATGGTGGGTATTCAAACTCTGGGCCTTTATTCAGTCTCCCAGAGATTCTGGTCAGCCTCCCATCCTTGACAGACTTTAAGAACTGCTCTTTTTTCAGCAATTTTGCCACTCCTTCCATTTATACCTTCCTTCAAAAGTTCATAGAAGCTTCACAGAGCCTTCTTTCTTTTTATCTGCTAATACACAGCCATCTAGCAGGCAGACAATTGCAGCCATAAAGCATTTAGAGCCCTACTGACAACACAGAAGTGAATTCAGCAACCAAATGGTTAGAGGTGAATAGTAAGAAAAGTCAGGTAATAATAGCATGAGTACACCCTGGTGACTGCCTGTGATGCTGTGCCATATTCTAGTTGCCTAAATGTACTTAGATGCTTGTGTTTCATACATGGTGGCAGAGGTGGATTGCACAAGGGGAGCTAAAGGAGATACCCTTTATTTTTTCCTTCTATCACGTATCAAGGTCAATGTAACAAAGCACTGAGATACCAGTACAAGTTGCAGAATAAAATGACAGAATTTGGAGACAATGGTAAAGTGAAGCAGAGGGTTGATCAGTGATGGCATATGATACAAGCCTTGTGGAGAAGGGCACTTAGTTTTAAGTTCATGCAGCTGAGGAAGAGAGCAGAATCTGTTACAGCAGAGGAAGAACAGCACAAAGATGAGCAGCAGAAGCAGCAAACAGGGAAGATCATGAAGTCATCAACACTCTGAAGGCCTCTGAGCATGTGTGGCCCTGGAGCAGAGACTGTAGTTGTAGTGGAACAAGAGAACTCATATGGCAAGTTTGAACATTTGGCCAAAGAAGAGGAGGCCATATTTTAGAGATAGAAAGTTAAACAGAGTATGACAGCTTGCATGTTGGAGCTGTACAAAAAATCATGTTGTATATATAAAATCATGACTGAGTGTCTAAATGGCTAGGAAAGTGAATGAATCAGTGTGATTGACAATGAAGGAACATTTAAGCCTTGACCAGCTCCAGCTATAAGCAAGCCACAGAAGGGACAAAGATAGGACTGCACAGAAGGAGGGGTATCAGGATATGGGAGCTAGATGTGAAGTTGAAACCATGTCACAAAGAATAAGACGGTGCTGTGGAAAAGAATCACGTTGGATAACAACTGAGAAAAGGAGAAAAAATATTCATATGGTTCAGACTGTGAACTAGCAGAGAGAAGCCCTGGAGAAGGAAATGAAGGTGAACAAGGGATGTAAAGAGTTCAAAAAGCAGGGAATAGTGCTCTTAAAATCTCAAGACAAGATGAATGGGGTAGGACCCTAAGATTTCTTCACCAAGGTGGATCATTTGAGGCAAAAACACAAAGGCTCCTCTTAAGCACTAAAGGACCTCTCTGTCTTATCTGAGGGCATGACCTAATCATTCAGGTCTTCTTTTTCTTCAGAAAGGCAATTAGCATGAGAGAACAAAAAGAAAAATAGCTATAAATACAGAGTGAATCATGGAAAATTATATCTACTAAATTTCACAGTGTACTGCCATTGCCATAGTAACCTTGGTTGCTAGATTGCTGCAAGCTGTTTCTTTGCTAAATTTTCCTGGAAGCTTTGCCAATTTTCAACTTGGTTTCAATATGAAGTTTAATAAAGAGTAACTCTGAAGAATCACATTGCCTCCTTCCATTTATTTTCTGCCACTTCCGTCTCTTATTGCCCTTTCTAAGAGATAAGTCCTTTAGGGAAGAGTTTTCAAAGGCATCTTTTGCCAAAGATGGCAATGGACTTAGAGCAGGATTTGCAAAATCTGTCAGGTTTCTGACTCTTGATTTCCAGTTCAGGGAAATGTAATCCTCTATTGGAAAACAAGGTGCTTTCTTTGCTTGTTTTTCTCATCCCATCTAACAGAAAAGTCTGGCTCATCAGTGGCACAGCCTTGTATATCATAAAGCAAGAAAGAAAAAAAAATAGCATGAGAGGTAAAACATGAAAAAATACTTTACCTCTTTGTCCTTTCCTATTTCCCAAAACTAACAGCTTCCAGCGTGGATTCATGAAGGGGAAATCATTCTTGACCAATTTAATATGGTTTCCTTTGACTGTGTGACCTGCTGGGCAGGTGAGGGGAGAGCAGTGCATGTTGTCTACCTTGGCTTCAGCAAGGCTTTTGATACTGTTTCCCATAATATCCTTTCAGAGAATCTTAGGAAGCGTGGGTTAAATGAATGAACAGTGAGGCAGGTTGAGAACTGGCTGAAAGAGACAGCACAGTGGCAGAGTCAGTTGGAGGCTTGTGGCTAGGTGTGTTCCCCAGGGATCAGGACTGGGTCCAGTCTTGTTCAACATATTCATCAATGACCTGGATGAAGGAACAGAGTGTACTATCAGCAAATTTGCTGATGATACAAAGCTAGAAGTGACTGACACAACATCACACTGTGCTGCCATTCAACAAGACCTAGACAGGCTGGGTCCTGGGCCTGGAAAGGAATAACCCCCTGCACCAGTACAGGTGAGTGGCTGACCTGCTGGAAAGCAGCTCTGTGGAGAAGGACCGGGGATTGCTAATGAAGAACAAGGCCAAGAAGGCTAACAGTATTCTGGGGTGCATTAAGAAGAGTTTTTCTCCCCCTCTATTCTGCCCTAGTGAGGCCACAACTGGAGTACTGCGTCCAGTTCTAGGCTCTGCATTTCTACCACTACTAGAGAGACTCCAGTGGAGGACCACAAAGATGAAGAGGAGGCTGGAAGCATCTCTTTTACAAAGAGGCTGGGAGACCTGGAGCTCTTTAGCCTGGAAAAGAGAAGACTTGAGAGGGGATCATATCAATGCATATGAATATCTAAAGGTAGAGGTAATGAGGATGAGGCTAGGCTCTTTTCAGTGGTGCCCGGTGATAGGAAAAGGGAGAAGGTGCACAAAACCAAAACACAGGAGACTTCACTTCAACTTAAGGAACACCTTCTTCTTTTTGAGGGTGATGGAGTGCTAGAACAGGGTGCCCAGAGAGTTTGTGGAGTCTCCTTCTCTGGAAACTTCCAAAGCCTGATTGGACATGTTCCTGTGCAACCTGATCTAGGTATACCTGCATTAGCAGAGGGCTTGGACTAGATGATCTCTAGAAGTCCCTTCCAACCTCTGTCTTTCTGTGACTTTGGAATTCTGTAACTGGATAAAGGTAGGAACTATAGAAAAAGAGATAGGGACTCAACCAATGGACTTAATTAGTGACACTGTCTTTGTCACACATTGCAGAGCTGCATTTCATGTGTACTTTGAGGGACAGAGCTTTGTATTATGTCTCCAGATATGCCTCGAGTCCTCTTTCTCTTTGTGGCAGTTTAGGCTGGGTCCCTCCTGTTACTGCCACGTAAGTGACACCTCCAGTGTCCTGAGGGCCCAACCCAGTAGGTGGACACAGGAAGCTGCGTATTTCAGACCCATAATATCCTGCTACACTAATTGCTTTTCCATTTAAACTTTCCATCACTTTTGCAATCCATTTGTGTGAATGTCATTCTTTTGCTCCTCTGAGGGGCAAGAGAGGATCTGCCTCAAACCAGGACACTCTTGCCTTGGGGAAATTTCAGCAAACTAGCATATGTAATGTAGAATGCCACCACAGAAGATGGCAGACTGAAAAAGTTGGGAAAACGGTGAGGTAAGTTCACCATTGCCGTCGATGCTTGCTTGGGCTTGTACAAGGAAGCACATGCACATAGAAATGGAAAATGGAGCTGGGTAATAGGGTCGGGGAGCAGTGGAATGCCCCAGAAATCCATGAGGAATTAGTTCGGGACCTGCTGAGCCACTTGGACACCCACAAGTCCATGGGACCGGATGGGATCCATCCTAGGGTGCTGAGAGAGCTGGCAGATGAGCTGGCCAAGCCGCTCTCCATCATTTTCCTCCAGTCCTGGCTCACTGGAGAGGTCCCAGATGACTGGAAACTGGCCAATGTGATCCCCATCCACAAGAAGGGACGGATGGAGGAACCCGGAAACTACAGGCCAGTCAGCCTGACCTCAGTGCCAGGGAAAGTGATGGAACAGATTATCCTGGAGGCAATAACTGCGCACCTGAAGGATGGCCAAGGGCTCAGGTCCAGCCAACATGGATTTAGGAAGGGCAGGTCCTGCCTCTCCAACCTGATCTCCTTCTATGATCAGGTGACCCGTCTGGTGGACGTGGGAGGCCTGTGGATGTAGTCTATCTGGACTTCAGCAAGGCCTTTGACACCGTCCCCCACAGTAAACTGCTGGCTAAACTGTCAGCTCGTGGTTTGGACCACAACACTCTGTGCTGGGTTAGGAACTGGCTGGAGGGCCGAGCCCAGAGAGTGGTGGTGAATGGTGCCGTGTCCGGCTGGCGGCCAGTCACCAGCGGCGTCCCCCAGGGATCGGTGCTGGCCCCATCCTCTTTAACATCTTCATTGATGATATGGATGAGGGGGTTGAGTCAGTCATCAGCAGTTTGCAGATGACACCAAGTTGGGAACAGATGTTAGTCAGTTAGAGGGTAGAAAGGCTCTGCAGAGGGACCTTGACCGACTGGACAGATGGGCAGAGTCCAATGGGATGGCATTTAATAAGTCCAAGTGCCAGGTGCTGCACTTTGGCCACGGCAACCTCATGCAGAGCTACAGGCTGGGGTCAGAGTGGCTGGAGAGCTGCCAAACAGAGAGGGACCTGGGGGTACTGATTGACACCCACCTAAACATGAGCCAACAGTGTGCCCAGGTGGCCAAGAAGGCCAATGGCATCCTGGCCTGTATTGGGAATAGTGTGGCCAGCAGGAGCAGGGAGGTCATTCTGCCCCTGTACTCTGCATTGGTTAGGCCACACCTTGAGTACTGTGTCCAGTTCTGGGCTCCTCAGTTTAAGAAGGACATCGAGAGACTTGAACGTGTCCAGAAAAGGGCAACAAGGCTGGTGAGAGGCCTTGAGCACAGCCCTGTGAGGAGAGGCTGAGGGAGCTGGGATTGTTTAGCCTGGAGAAGAGAAGGATCAGAGGTGACCTCATTGCCCTCTACAACTACCTGAAAGGTGGTTGTAGACAGGTGGGGGTTGGTCTCTTCTCCCAGGCAACCAGCACCAGAACAAGGGGACACAGTCTCAAGCTGTGCCAGGGGAGGTTTAGACTCGAGGTGAGGAGGAAGTTCTTCACTGAGCGAGTCATTCGTCATTGGAATGGGCTGCCCAGGGAGGTGGTGGAGTCGCCGTCCCTGGAGGTGTTCAAGGGGAGATTGGACGTGGCACTTGGTGCCATGGTCTAGTTGTGAGGTCTGTTGGGACAGGTTGGACTTGATGATCCTTGGGGTCTCTTCCAACCTTAGTTACACTTTGATACTGTGTGATATTCTCACACAAGGAGGAGGACACAGAGGAAGAAATACTCTTGGCTAATCTCTTTCCCTTTGAGATAAAAAAATGCCAGATTAAAAATAGTGATTTTTGAATCAAAGCTCTTTACCTCTTAATATATGACTCAGTTATCTATATAAACTTCTCTTGGGTAATACAAAATTAATTGTTTCCGCTATTTCATACATTAGAAAAGTGTGTGGTTAAGTCATAAACTACTGTGTTTCAGCCAAAGAATGGGTCAGTTATTTCCTTTCGGTGCTGCTCCCTCCTTCTAGGTTGTACAGAGGAACTCTGAAAGTGAAGATGTATTTTTCTCCTTAATAAAGAACCATGCAAATGTATCAAAAAATTAGTGTCAGGATGACCTGGCAGGAATTAAACAGTATGCCCCTTGAAAGACTATGCAGGTGAGGGAATGAGATATTACCACATGGATGTACAGTTTCAGACTGAGAGAAACTATAGAGAGAAGGAGACTGATGGAGCTCTGGGTTATCTTACAAAAATTCATAAAATAATGGAAAGGCTTAAAAAAGAAGATCTCAAAAGTTGTAATCCAGAAGCCTATTCAAAAGTGAGCTCTTTCAAAAGCATGTGATGGTACACACTCACAAGCAGGTCAGCTCTGAATCAGTATTGGGATAGGAAGAAATATGTCATATCTCTTATATTTCCAAACATCTTTCTAAACATACTTACACAAGTCATTTTGGGATAAGCTGTGTGACCTGTTTAGGCTATGCCTTTAAGAAAGAGACAGTTGCTGAACACTCTGGCTGAATGTTTTTGATATTTAAACAAAAACAAGATAGTCTAAACTAATTCATTGGTGGATTGGTAGAATGCAGCTTTGAGTTTGGGTTCTGCCAGTCTGGTCTGGGTTCTGGCTGTGTTCATTCTGTACCTTTCCCTCTGTTCGTGTGGGCTGGTCGGCTTCTCTCTCTCTGAAGCAACAGCTTTTTGCCGGACAGGAGCGGCCTTGAATTAACAGAGCTAACCAGATAAGAAAACTAATTCTTGCATACGCTTTGAGCTAACAGAATTTTTCTTCCTTAATTGCCTTTCTCTCTCTCTCTAACCCTTTTTGGGAAAAAGGGGAGGGAGGGAGGGAGGGAGGGAGAGAGGGGGTTCAGGGAACCCCCTGGCCGGCTGGAGGGAAAAAGGCTTTTTCTGCATTACTTTCATTGCTGTGTATTTCTGTATCTATTGTAAATATTGTATATTTGTGTATATATTCATTGCATTCCATTTGTGCCTGTAAATATAGCTTTCATCTGCTTTTCCGACTGAATTAGCTGTGGTTTCTTTTTGTGTGTGTGTGTGTGAACTTTCTCACCCCACCACAAGCTGTCTCAAATTTCCTCATGTCTACCCTCTAAGAAAATTCAGTTTCCCTTTAGCTGCTGATACATAGCAGCTTATTGTTCCAACATCTATGCACATGTTATTTCCTAGGAATAAAGTCTAAGAAACATCTCCTTCACAGAGAAATCTAAAATGAGTATTGGATTCAGGTTCCTAAAAGGTGAGGAAGAGGTCAGCTTTCATTTACATTCATCTTTCTAACTCCCCTGCAGAGTAAGCATTCATTAATGCTACAGGATGATGAGCTGTCAGGCAAAATATGGTCTAGTCATGAGGTCTGTGGTGCCAGGTTGGACTTGATGATCTTTGAGGTCTCTTCCAACCTTGGTGATACTGTGATACTGTGTGATACTGTAAAATTTAAAACCCCCCCAGTCCCTCCCAGACTCCCAATACATGATACAAGACCTGTCCAGAACTACCAGGGTTAAACTTCCAGTTGTAACATCTTTCAGTGATGAAACATATAAGAGAACTGGAGAAACATATCTGATGCTAATATTTCAAAGAGTGTTAGAAGGGCAAAGCTAAGAATCTCACAAACTCTGGTAGTCTGTGCCTTCTTACTACCCTGCACAGCCACATAAAGCTATTGCAATCCCTCCCACATATGGTTCCCTTCTATTAATATTTCTTGTCAAACTATGTGTCCAGATGACACATGGTGTGTTGCAAAAGGAAAGGAAGATTTCCAAGTGAATTATTGAGCCAATAGGTTGGTGTTTCTCCTTTGTCCTTTAGAGCTGTGGTGACTTTGAGGGGAAAACCTAATTACGTGGGCGCTAGTCAGTGCAGTAACATTTTCAAGTCACACATTATGAAGAACAGAGAAATGAGTTTTTGCCTCACTGGAATTTTCTCCAACATACCCCAAACCCCTGCAAATTACTAGAAGGGGAGGAAATAGAGAACCAGTAAGGTTTCTCCCTTTGAATTAACAGGGCCAAATTTCAGGGTGGAGTATTTCAGATAGAAGCCTCTGAATTAGTGACTGCTCTTGGGTTTTTTTAGATTTGATTTTTTTTATACAATAAATGTCATGCGATCATAAGGAGAGAGACATCACCTTACCCATTTAAGAGGTATTAGCTACCTAGGGAGTCAGCTTGGAGGTCCTGAGCATAATGCTGGCTCAAATGTAATTGCAAACTACTAACCCAGCAAACCATGCTGCCCTGTGTTCAGCTAAGCAAGTAGAAGGGAAAGAGCAATCTATTCAAAGAGATGAAAGAAAGCAGGAAAATCTGGGGACACAGTACTGTGGGTCACCAGGCTGCACTACTTCTGCTACTTAGAAAACAACTTAGCTAAAAGGATAGCAAAGGGCTTTTGTTTGTGCTGCTCTCACATTTTAGAGTTCTTTGTTTCAGGAGAGCTAGTAGAAATGGCATGCATCAAGAATAGTGTGGCCAGCAGGAGCAGGGAAGTCATTCTGCCTCTGTACTCAGCACTGGTTAGGCCACAACTTGAGTACTGACTCCAGTTCTGGGCCCCTCAGTTTAAGAAAGACATTGAGACACTTGAATGTGTCCAGAGAAGGGCAACGAGGCTGGGGAGGGTCCTCGAGCACAAGCCCTGTCAGGAGAGGCTGAGGGAGCTGGGATTGTTTAGCCTGGAGAAGAGGAGGCTCAGGGGAGACCTTATTGCTGTCTACAACTACCTGAAGGGTGGTTGTAGCCAGGAGGGGGTTGGTCTCTTCTCCCAGGCAACCAGCATCAGAACAAGAGGACAAAGTCTCAAGCTGCGCCAGGGGAAGTTTAGGCTTGAGATGAGGAGAAAGTACTTCACAGAGAGAGTCATTAGCCATTGGAATGTGCTGCCCAGGGAGGTTGTTGAGTCACCATCTCTGGAGGTGTTCAAGAGGGGATTGGACGTGGCACTTGGTGCCATGGTTTAGTCATGAGATCTGTGGTGACAGGTTGGACTTGATGATCTTTGAGGTCTCTTCCAACCTTGGTGATTCTGTGAAATGCAAAGCATGTTCTGTGCTTAATGGATGATCCTTAATGACATTCAAAACCATACAGAAATCCCAAAGCAATCTGCTTACTTCTTGAATTCAGGACAGTTACTGTGAACTACCTTTACCAATGCAATCCTCCTTTCAGCCCTCCATTTCCTTAGGTTGAAAATATATGAGATGTGACCTGATCCAAACTTCTCCCATCATTAGAGGACTTTGAGATGTGGTGCTAAGGGCCATGGTTTAGCACCAGACTTGGTAGAGTTAGATAATGATTAGACTCGATGAACTTAAAGGTCTTTTCCAACTGAAATGATTGTATGATTCTATGCAGACAGATTCTGCACAGACGTGCACACTCTATTGCAGCTCTAACATATATATACTGAAGTTGTTCTTGTTTGAATTTCATATGCTGAATCAAAGCAATAGCTGACTTCTGAGCTAGCTGTATGACATTTTTCATCATGGTGGTGGGTTTTAAATCGATTTTCCTCATAGTGACCAGCTCCCAGTTATATAAAGTTAGTCAATAGGTCTTAAGACAAGCTCTAGCAATGCTTCTTGTATTGCTACTAATTTTAAGCAGCTACAGAATTTCCAGAGCTTATAGTCATTAAATACTTGAAATGCTGACATTTTAAGAGCGGTATAGAAAAGGCAGCTTATAATTACTACAACAGTCTAATGTCTGCCCGAGGAGAACCACACTGGTAGTTGTTTCCAGACCATAGCCCTTTGTAACAGAATTGTCTGGAGAATGTGGTCACTCAAAATATTTTAAAATGTCATCCACAGATCTAAAGTGAGTTTTCAGAGGAGGCACCTACAGCAGAACAGTTAATGCAAACGGATGATGTCATCCCTGAATATTTCCAACATGCGTAATATAATTTAACAGAAGGTTAGGTGAGAATTTTCTGAGCTCAGATTTGAAGAAACCAGGCTCTAAGGACCTCATAGCTCCCAGTCAAGCATGCAGGGCAAACCAGCCTGGGTCAGAGCCATAGAGACATGCCAACAACATAGCCTTAAGCCAGGACTGACAGCCCAGGCCTAGGAATGAATGCAGAACCCAGGCCAGGGCTGCAGGGGAGGCCTTGGGTGAGGCCAGTCAGAGCCACTGGGGCTTGTTAGTGTACTAGGTTGAGTGGTGCACAGGGCCTACTATAAAATCTGGTGGAAGGTGTCACACAAGGACAGTTATGGGAAGATTGCTCACAAGCATACGAAAATCTAGTGAGGGGGTAGGGTATTAGGCTGGATCACCATTAACTAGATCACAAAATAATTGTTAAAAGGGATCTTGAATGCCTAAGGAGAACACCATTTGTTTTAACAGTGTGAGTCTAAACAGCACACCAATGTTGCCTTCATCATAAAAACAGAATTCACCAGGCCAGTGGTTTCCTGAATAAAAAGTTAACTAATCTCACAGATGTTTCCCCTAACAGCTGATGCATTTCTGAGACAGATAATGTGCAACATGAGAGTTTGCTTAGAGCAACATCTCCAGAATTAAACTTTCTCACCTTTCTGAACAAAAGAAGTGGACTCCTTTATAACCTCTGCATGGTCTCCAGTGCCCAAAAGAAAAGATGTGGCTCTAAGTGGCCTCACTACACCAAAGGCTCTTAGCTTTCTGCCTTCAAAACCGCTTTGTCCAGGGTATTCTGCTAATTCACAGAGAGAAGCATCAGGTGCAGCCTGCAAAGCTTTGAGCCACAAGCATAACCTGAGATCATGGCTGCTCCAGCCATGGTTATAGACTGAGATCACTGCTGCTTCAGTCATGAGCACAATCTGAAATCACTGCTGCTGCAGCCACGAGCATAATCTGAGACCACTGCTGCTCTCCCCAGGATTTACACAGACTTAAAGACTGTAGACAATGTGTAACCTTTCCTCAGCTGACCTGCACCTCACATCCCAGTACCAGAGTGACACCGATGCACTGAATGGAAGAGACACTGGAAAACTATTTTCTGAATAAATGGAGATGGGGGAAGCATCTCACGCAGGGTATTTACGCTTTGAATGTGCTCAAAACAGGTGGAACTACCAGCAAATACACCCCACATGGTTTACACGTTTCTGTGCTGCATTTCCTACACCACGCAGTAGATGGCAGGAGCCAATCAAAAAAAATCACTGCAGTTTCCATAGAAGGAAATAAGTTGATCAGACTTCATGTTTAATTTAAAATAATTTTACAGCAGCCTTCTTATGTTTTTGAACATTCCTAATGCATATAATATTTCTCCTGTTGTAAGGTTTATTTCTTTTTAATGTAACTTGTATTATTAAAAGATTTGTCTTTCAAAATTGTGTTGATATTTTACAGTATTCTTTTTACAAGCTCTGAGATTTACTAGACAAGTTTCATAAATTTCTTAACTTAAACTACACTTAAGGTTCTGGTTTTGTGACATGTGAAATATTTACTTCCATGTCATTTGCACTTGATTCCATCAGTCATACTAGAAGCAACAGAATAGAACGATGCCTAAGGCATTAATAAAAGGGAAATAAAATACATCTTACGACTAACCATAGCAAGCATAGGTTCAGATATTCAGTTGCAAAGGATAAACCTGCTCTAAAGTAGCCCCTGCCCCCAAGTTTAATAAAAAATAAATAAATTACATTTTCTGACTATCAATCCAGATCCCCCAAAGGTTTGGGTTTTTTTAAAGTGATGAGCAAACTGGTAACTATGAGGAGTCTGTTCTCAGACTTGGTTGCTCACTACATCTTGCAAGCCGAAGGGATCTCACAGAGAAACATAAACAAGGGTTATGAGCATTTCTTTGAATTCAGCATGGTCCAGCTTGCAGCCCAGGGACTGTGCATTACACCCAGCTGCTTGCCCAACCAGCTGAACATCTCAGCCTGTGACTGCAGAAGTTGGGGGCTTTGAGGCTGAATTTTCCTGCGATAAGAGAGAGAGGCTGCAGACATACCTCTTTTCATAGAGGAACATGGCCCAGCACTTAGAGCCTCTCTGTGCCCTGTGAAACTGCAGCCTGTCCTGTGTTGCTGAAGGAACTGAACTGTGTTGCTTTATGGTATCAGAGAACAGGCAGTTAAATGCGGAACCAGACAAGGATTACAGTTAGTGTTACTTTAACTGCATCTGGAAGTCCTGCAAAGCTATTCTTTCCAGCTATCACTGTCTGGACTATCAATTATCTCAGGTGTGACTCACATAAACATCTGGCTAAAAGGAAGAGCTACCACCACCTTTTTCTGTGAATAAATAAAAGCTCCCAGGGATTGACTGTTACTGTAAATTTGCCAGTGTGAGCTGAACTAATACATTTGGTTTAATGTGAACGAGGAGTTCAACAGAAATGATTTTCACCTCTCAGTAGAACATTTTAAAACATTCTGTTGCACATACTTGAATGCTTATAAATGAACAAGTCCATTGTTGGCCCTCCTGAGCTTCAGCTGTCAGGGGTTTGGACACAGCCTTTGCCTGCTGGTGCCTATGGCGATGTGGCCATGAATCTGATGCCATTTTGACTTGGAGGGCACTGCCTTGGTTCTTGTTTTCAAAGATTAAGAGCCTGAACTGGAAGCTGTTTGACAGAAGGCTGGAAATGAAGCAGATAGGTATCTTCTCCTGCTCTAGATCCTGGTGTTTGTAGGCCTTTCAGCATGTGCCAGAATGAGCATGGTCCACAGGTGAAAGCCAGTGCATTTTGGCCTGACCAGAAGAATATTACCTATTTGAAGAATTGGTTGTCAGTCATTTGATTACTTCTAATAATTGCAGACCAGGTGCCATTATCTCAGTTTTACTGCTTTTATGCAACTGCATCAAGCAAGCAGATATTACAACACCTTTTGCTTCCTGAACAAAACCAAGTAGTCTTGTGCTTCCTGAGCAAAACCAAGCAGTCATAGACTGTGTGTGAGGCAAATAAAACATTTCACAGATAGGTCTTCATGCTACAGATCCTCCCCAAAACCCTTGCATACAAATTCAATTTCCTTTGTTTGGCACTCTGCAAGATATCCTGTACTGCACTGTTTCTTCTTCCATTGTTTTCTCCAAAATACAATTTGCCTGGATACAAATGTATTTTTAAAAGGCTTTTTTCAAAACACTCAGCTTCATAAAGCTCAAGTGGAAGTGGGGAAAAATGTTTTTTAATGAATCCGGAAGGCTGCCTCAAGGCTGCACTGACCAAACAAATCACATTTTAATAGAAATTCCTTCCTCTCTCTAGCTGTAATGTCAGTCTCCACCCTAAACCTTCCTCACCTGTCCTCAGGCTGGCTCTCTGTCTCTCTACCTTGATCTACCTACTTAGTTCCTTCCATTTCAACTGCAAAACAATTGCTGCTAATTTAGCCAGATTGTTACAATTTTGTCTTGAACAGCCTGTTAGAACAGCTTTGTGTAGACTGACAGCATTTCTGACCTTACATTGTCAGGTCTACTGGAAAATCTGAAAAATTTAGGAAGACATTATTTTGGGGGCTTATGAGTTATTAGGCATGGCTCAGATGGTCTGAACTTGAGGGACAAAACCAGAAGAAAAGAGAGCCATGTGCAATGTATTTGTGTCACTGGTTGCAGACAGATCTTTGTAGAAGCAAACCTAAACCTCACTGCATTATTTGCTGTTTAACATTATTTCTGATTCAAGTCAGTTTCTCAAACCTATGTCTACCAAACTGGAAGGCTAGTGGAGGAATTTCCCCTCATGCTTCCATGAGGACTGCTATTCACACAGAGAATGAATAGAAGACAGACTACCTCCAGTTCAGACGTTTTTGTATTTCTAAACTGTCATTAAAATGTCACAATCCACTGCAGTCCTGTTCACTTCAGGATTTTCTCTCTTGTCACAGCAGTTGGTAGGTTTGGGGTCTTTGCTTTTCTTGCCATCGTGCACAATTTAACACCACCATCAGAGAAGGATAATACTTGCACTTTACAGAGAGTTTTTGTGTTTCCAGCCACATCTGCCAGGGTGTAACTGAATCTGTTGATCATTTAAATTATTCCTGTAACTTTTTGAGGTTTCAAAAAGCTGTCTGCTCTTCCTCCAGTAATAATTACAGACTGTGGCACACCAGCTCACTTTCTCTGTGAGAACTGGAAAAGCCATATTTACAGACAAGAGAAAAAGGACTGATAAATTCCTGTTACATTTTCACACCTCAGTGCTCTGACAGGTCATTGTGTAATCTCTCAATTGAAAGACATCACCAAAGCTGGTATTAATTAGTCACTTATCAGCCCCTGGCAGAGGCCAGAAGCTTAACAGATCTCGGAGAACAAATCTCTTTCATGCTTTTACAGGTGATCTCTCCATATCAGTGCAAAGGCTGAAGAAGACTAGGTGTGGGGCCCTGCCATCCCTCTTCGATTGCTGACACAAAGCTATGGATTAACACTCAGATTATTCTGGGAGTTCTGGTTAATGGAAGGATGCCTCCATTCCTTGCAGCATTCACTGTCCACAGGTCAGTTGGTGACTTCTCCACCATGAACACCTGTCACATTGAGGTGAAGGGACCTCCAGCAAGCTGACATTTGTTTCCTGTAAGCTTAAACACTAATTAGTCAAAAAGGCCTTTTGCTCTTTCCACCCTCACCAAACATTCCTCTCAGGTCAGATGAGTTCCTTTATTGTCATTGAAGATTCAAGCTCCAGCTATGAGCATCTGGTTCAACAAACTCTTTGACCAGCCTTTTTTAATCCAATGGGTTTGTTATCGCTGCAGGCACTACAATAGATGCTGTCCCCTCTCCCCTTCCTTCACCTTGTAGCAACTTAACAAAATGGTACCCATCAACCTCATGCTGTACATTTTTTCCTTCTTCTTACTATCCACAGAGAAATATGGGGCCATTTAATAGTTTATAAATATATTTAAGGGTACATTTACCTTCTTGATTATGCTATTCTTTAATTTTAAGGGGATGCCATCACTATAAAATGTTAAAGTTACCAGATAGTACTGAAAGAATGAAAATGGTTTACTTCTCATGATTTCCAGCATTTGCTTTTTCACTCATCTTGGGTTATGCATGCTGAAAATAGACTAGGAAGTTTCACTTCTGCTCAAGACTTGACTTTTTAATTCTTTTGCATTAGAACAAGGCCACTTTGAATAAGCTGCAAACACAGCAAAAACTTAAATTTGCATCAGATTCTCCATGGTATTACAGAGTAACCATTAGCTCCCAAAGACTGTTCTGTGCACTTTGGGTTTTACAGAACCAAAGACTTGGCGTTCTACCAGAGCACTGAGTTTTAAATTATCATCCAAAAGGTACAGCCAGCTGCCTGTAGCTATTTCATTTTGTTGTACCAAAGGAAAGACTTCTTGTACGTGTTTGAGTTGTGAGATTGTGTACACTGGGAAGTTCTACTTCCTTTGGATGCTACTGAATACAAGCTTGTACCTCAATTAGAATAACCTATGCTTCAGTCCGGGTTGGTGCTAATTGTATCTCCGGTCTGGTTTACTACTTTGGGTAGCAACTTGGCAGTATAATAGGGCTTATCCAGTCAAGTAAACCAAAATGGCAATAACACCTGTGAGTTGTGGGCTATTTCAAATGGCTCATTAAATCTGTGTTGAAATGCATTCCTGATCTTAAGAAAAAGATGGGACAGAGGCTAGTGTGGCAGATAAAGATTTTATCTAAAGCAAACTGTGTCTCGGGCTGCCTAGAGCAGCATCTCTTCTCTTAGGTCTGATGCTGCTCTCTGCATGCTGTGATGGAAAAATAAAGAGAGATGCAGGTAAGAGAGTATACTTACTCTTGAAACATTTTCCTACGATTTGTTAGCTTAACAGGTCTTCACACTTCCTTCCGTGCCTGTGCTGCAGCTGGCCTTGACGTCTTTGTAACAGGGTTGACTCCCACTACAAGGACAGCACCACAGAAGCTATTTTGAACCATCTCGGTTCAATGATAATCACTGCCCACGGAATCCAAGGAGACAAAGTAGCTTTAGAAGCTTCTGTGTAGTTCAGCAGCAACTAAAACCCGTGGTGCTCAAAATCCTTTGCTTGTGAAAATAAAAATAACAATCCCCTCACAAAAATAATACCGAAACAGATTTGTCTGTGGAGGGCCGTCTTTAATCTTAGCAAGAGTGACAATCTCACAGGGCATGTAAATCTCTGATGGAAGCACTGGAACAGTTGATTTTATTTATTTATTTCTTAAAAATTTCTGGCAAGAATATATATTTGTCCTTCTGTATAGGTTACTGGAAGGGTAAGCTTCACTTATCTGACCCATCTTATGAACTGTATGTTCATAGGGCTGTTGCACAGGTTGGACTTGATGATCTTTAAGGTCTCTTCCAACCTTGGTGATTCTGTGAAATTTTCACATCCTTACATAGAATGGAGGCATCACATGCTGTGTTGGGAGCTTTGTAGATGTTGAGAAGACAGGTGGAAAATTCAGTGAACACATTAGCAAACAGCAAATACAAAGGATCTGCCCCTGTTAGGTATACTTTAAGCAAATACACGTTCCAGGAACATGAGTGCTCTCCAGAGCAGTCAGTCATATATTCCCTGATTGTTGTGGAAGATACTATTTCAACTTTGAAAAGGAATTAGTAAGAACTACTTCCAGTTTGATTGCTTGAAGTGTACCTACCAAGCCTGCAAGAATTCCAGATTTGCTCACATGGAAGAAACTTTTCCATTTACCAACAGCTAAAGTTGTACATATGATACTGAAGCTTGAAGGGACATGATTTTTTTCTGTGGAATATAAATAAGGAAGGAAATATGGATTTCTTGAGTAGAGTGATAAACAGATCAATACTACATGAAAGAGATATTGATGGGTATGAAACTTATGCAGTGAAACATGATCCTTTTATAATGCCCAAATTAAGAGAATTTCACACTAGAACTTACATAGAGTGATTTTATTTAGCATAAACTGAAAATCTACAAGGATGGTCAGAGGAAAGTGGAGACAGTACTAACTGGTATGATGTCAGCGCTTTTAGGAAGAAATTATTAAGGTGGGTATTTTACTAAAAGAGTGATGACCCTAGCAGCACACAGAAAAAGAAATAACTGCTGACATATAAACTAGACATATAAACAGCAAAAGAAAAATGTAATTAAATGAGAAGTAGTATTTCACTGCTCTTGGAGATGAGCATTCAGATAAGATACAGGGCAATTCAATATGATACACATAATTGCTTCTGAAGAGAATAAACAAAGAACTGATCTATAGTAATGAATACTTGCAGAAATCATAGCAAAATGTGGAGAGGGGGGCTTACTTTAAGTATGACAGGAAAATGTATTTATGCCTAATTTAATTATATTCTAGAATCATAAAGCTGTCAGAACTATTGAATGCTGATTTCTGAAATAAAATCAGAGTTTGCAAGTCAGAAAGAGGTTCTGAGGTCTGACAAGGGAGCATCAGCTCTCGGACAGAGTTTTACACATCCAGTTAGATCTGCAGGTTACAGCACAGCTTTTCCTCATCAGGGTGTCCTCAGAATAATGAGAAAGCTGAAACATTGCTAAAAGAAAACTCAGCATGACAATACAAAATTCAGATTTACTGCTGTGTAGATCTGCAAAATGAATATGGATTTTACTTTGCAAGAAACCTCCAAATGCTATATGTGCATACAAAAATGGGAGGAAGAAGAAGACACAAAAATCTTACCCAGCAAACACAACAAGCCTTTTAGTAAAACACAGAATTGGAACAAGCTTTTCTGAGAGCTACAGAATAAGTAGAGTATGTCTGATTTCTCATGGGTCTATATCCTTTGTACCCCTAAGCACTACCTCCTCCCCCTCAGCGATAGCCAGACCTGTCCCCAGGCTCTGTTCTTGGTCCACAGGCTGGTGGGCTTTGAGCTAGGTGCTGACAAAACAGCACAGCTCTTCCTGCCTCTCCCTTGGGTTTCTCCTGCCTAGCACAAGACAGGCAGAAACTTAATTATCCTTGATACTTCCACCAATCATTTAAATTTAGATGATACCAAACCTGAGTCCCAACTTATAATTGGGGGGAAATGAGTTAAAAGGCAAAGAAACAGATTAGGCAAGGTGTTGAAAAAACATCTTGGGTCATCATAAATATTGTAACATCATCTACTGTTCCATTTGTTAATTGAGAACCTCAAGGATTATTAGGTACATAGGGAATAAGAATTGATTCCTCAGATTCCTGACTGTAGGGAAAAAAAACCCAACAGCCTACTTTGCAAATTCCTGAGATTCTTGGAATAGATTGCAGGAACAGCAGTGAAAATGCTTACTATATGACTGCATAACTATATGAAAAGCTATAATAAGGGCCAATGGTTTGTGTTTGTCTTTTTGCATTTCTGCCAAAGATCATTTTTCACTCCGAGGACATTACTGAAAAAAGCTGACTATGAATGTTAAGTTCTTATGGCTACTGCTGGGAGGAACAGGCAGAGTAAGAAATAGAGAGTTCATAGTAATCAGTTGATGCCTTGGCTGTTACTCCTACAGAAAATTAAGGAATTTTGTAGTAGGATGCATGCATCATCCTATCACTCTTTCATAACATTGCTTGACTGACCAAGAACTTGTTCCAATAAACAGATTTTATGTTGCTTACCTTCCCATTATACAGAGATCTGTTATGACTTACATGAATTTCCCAGATGTCAAATATCATGTTAATAAATTACTATTCTACTGCCCACAGGTCAGCACTTGTGAACTTTTTAGAGCTGATTCAATTTCTTACTTTAAAGACTATGTAGCTGACCAAGTATTTTGTTTTACTCCTGAACTGCCCCCAAAGATTCAGTATGTACCAGATGAGTCATCAGTGAAAATGAACGAAGTTCACGACTGATTAACATTATACAATGGAGCACAAACTGTATTGAACACTTCAGTAATTTGTATTAATGAAGGACCGTGATACCTGAGTTGATAAAGGACTGGTCCTAGGCAGATTTTGTAGAGGTGAAGTGTGTACTTTTAGTTGTCTTGACATATATCACAGAGCTAAGCCTTGTATTTCCAGAGCTGGAATTTGACATTGCAATTCTACAGGTGTTAGTAAATCATTGCCTGTCATCTCCAGAGAGAAGTGAAGGTGACAGTCACCATGGAATGGGGAACAGCCTACTGTGCATTATATATAGTGAATGCAGAGTGCATTGAAAACTGATTAAATCGTGCGGGGAGAACTTCCCATTCTCTCCTTTTACCAAAAATGGTAAATCTATATAAAAAGATGTCATGAGATATTCAAATCTGTAGTATCAGCAATTAAAGCAGGGTACCCATGTACCCTGGCTAACACAGCTAAAAATCTGTTTGGAGCATTCTAGGTTTGCATAGATGGATACCAGGTTGACAGGAGACAACTAGGGCTGGCTGGAAGAGTGTCCTGTGGGGAAATAAAAGACATCGTGGTGCTCAAAGCCTGAAAACGGGGTTAACCACCCTTGGAAAATACTTGCATAGTTAAAAAACTAAACCAAACCAAACCAAAAACAAAAACAAAAACAAACCCAACAACAAAGCACAGCAATAAATCTCAAGTAGCCGTAAAGAGTTGTTACTGTGTGTTCGTTGTGCGACTAAAAAGTTCTGGAAAGTCCCCTCACACAAATACTGAAACATTCTGGTATGTCTTGGCCTGAGAGTGAAATACCTCTTTCTGCCGTTTAACTAACATCTTGGTGAAATACAGGACAGGGATCCTCCTTTGCCACCTCACGTGCTCAGCTCAGTTCCAAATCCTTGGGCAGCTCGATCTGGGAAGCTGGTTCACAGGAACAGAGATGTGCGAGGCGTGCCACAGGCACCACGGCCGCTCAGGCAAGCGCAGATGAGACGCAGCAGGGACAATTCTCACTGAACCGAGCGATCCCGGACGCGCTGGACTGGGATAAGGCAGAAAGGGTAATGCTCTCAAAAAAGCACAGCGACTAACGTGACATCGAGTCCATGCCTTTTCCCTCCCTTCTTCCCGTCGGCTGTGCCTGGCGCGTCCGTCGCACCCACTTCCCACTGCTGCGGAGGCTTTGCCCTCAGCCCTGGCTCTCAGCCCCGGGGTAGGCCTGAGATGGGGCGGGAGGGGAGAGTGCTGAAGCTCCCCTTTCTCCTCTCCTTTCTCTGGCCGGTGTGAAAGACGGAGAGGGCAACGATGAAGGGACAGTCAGGGGAAAGAAGAGCCAGCCCCTTTTACCGGAGGAGAGAGCGGAGCGCGCCCCTCTTCCCGCCAAAGCCCTGTGGGGATGCTGCCCCGCCCCCGCGCACTGTCTGGGGCAATGCGAAGGCAGGGCCGGGCTGGAGAGCGGGCTAATCCCTGTGAAGGTGGTAAAACTGGTTTATGGGAGATCCGCAGGGCGGGCAATAGCCCTCTGTGCCCCGTCCCACGGAGGCGATGGGGCAGCTCCGGCCCTGCTGCCCAGCCCCTCGGCTTCACTGAGCTGGCCGGGCCCTCTTCCTTGCAGGCCTGGAACCTTCCATTCCATTTGCAAAACTTACAGAGAAAGACGAGGACAGATGTAATTAAATCCCCAGACCATGTTTCACCTCTGTGACTTCCCCTCTCTGTGATGCTCCTGGAGCAGGTTTCTCAGAGGTAAGTCTGAGAAGATGTGCCTAGCCGCCCTCCTGCATTTCCTGGTGGCTTGCAGGTTCTTTCTGGGAACCAGGATTTTCACTTCACAATTCTATGACTATGTCAGTGTGCTGGCTGCCTTGGTGCAGGCTGGCAGCCTCGACAGAAACAGGGCACTGGCAGCAGGGTACTGGCTTCTGGCTGCAGCTGGGTGCCATGACACGGATCACACCAGCTCTCGTGACCCAGTGTGCCAGGCACCTGTCCCCAGCTACAAGGAAAACAGGAGGATGTTTTAAGAGACACTGCTGAAGTGTGCTGTAATAATTTGTCCTAAGAAAGAATGGCTTTGATGGGCCAAGAGTAGGGAGCTACTTTGATGTGGATGTGGTTAGGCTAATTCAAATCTGTGAATAAAACCAGGCCCAGCAAGAAAGAAGCTGCAAACAGTGTGAGATGAGGAGAGGTAGCTGCTTCATACTAAATGAGTTCCTATAAACAAGTAATTGTCATCTGTTTTCTGCTGCTTTCCTACAGAGAGGAAAACATAACAGTGTTATGGTACAAAGCAAAGTGTTGCTAGACCGAGTTGAAGGTTTGATTGCAAGCTTTGTGCTGCTGATTGGCACGGCCAAAAAAAATATGCTCAGAGCTGTGTTGGCAAAACCCACACAATTGATGATTTACAGTCCAGATTCAGCCTCTCAGAACAATTTACTTGGCTTGCAATCTCATCCCTAACATTTCTTTCCTGCAGACCTCTTGGATATATGCATGTGCCCACTTTATGCTATGGAAAGGTGTACTCATTTGGCAAAGCCACATAATGACATTGGACATGAGTGTTAGGCATGTGAGTAGAGCGTGTCTGGTCTGTGTTCAGTGTGCTGGAGATGTCCATGCTATGGGAAGACTGGCTTTTAGCCAGTCATGGGAGAGCTTTATGTTGATTTTCATTGATAGAGACAAGTAATTTCACTATTTGTTTTAGCAAAAAGACCTGGTAAAGCATCTTGTGTCTGAGTGTGTATTGTGAGTCTACCTTTGTCTTTGGGTTTCAGCTCTCCTATCAGCCCAGCTGCAGACACCTATTTAGTTCTTTTGGGGAAGAAGTAGAAATCAAAGTGACTAGGAAAACTGGTAGCTAAACCAGTCACTTCTGTGCTGATGGCTGTAAAAGATTAGTGTGTCTCAACTATTACACTGCTTGGGCACAATATGTGCCTCTGAAGAATAAGAACAAGTAGATTATGACCTCATTTGAGCCTCAGCTGATGGACATTCATGTCTTAGACATAGGACAGGTTAGCCCAATTATTAGAATTATCTCAAAAAAATGCCAAATCTTTGAGGCACTGTGGAGACTGAATTGCTTTCTTGCCTCTCAAACTAGTTATGTCAAATGACGGGTAAGGTTCTCTGTGGGGAGCAAACTTAGACTCCTGCAGTGCCTGCTGTGTCTAGAAGCCTGCAATCTCAATTATTTTATTCCTGTGCTGCTGATGGCAATGAGGGTGCTCTGTGTGGGCGCAGGAAGACTTCAATTGCCTTTACCTTGTAGATATAAATAAGCACTGCTTTGGGGCTGCTGTCACCTACAGTAAGCTTTCTGCAGGCCAGCAAGAACAGGGAATGGCTGTGATACTATCTTCTCTCACCTTGGCCCAAATCCTGCCTCCCAACCCAGGTCAAGGGATCTGGTGAAGATTTAGCAGGCTAGTCTTACACTGGTTGTGGAGACATTTTATGGAGAAATTGTTTTTGTGGGGTCCTTTTTCATCCACTGGTGTGCTCCTACTAAAGATGACTTGCAGCCATCAGCAGGTCCCAAAGCTGTGAGTGTAATGCTTTCCACTCCAAGTCTCAGCATGGAGAAGTTTAGAGTAGCAGTGTGGTCTTCTAGAGTTACCATGATCTCTGTGAGACATGGATGAATTTTCTGACTTCCTTTTCAATTAGGCCAAAATCTGCCTGCTAGGTTTTGATCCTACTCCATGTGTCAAAGACTTTGTGTAATGATTGAGGAGCTGGCAGCAGTGTAATGGAATGTCTAAACTGAAAAGGATCTGTTTTTCTGTTCTGCTTTTTGTATTTTTAGGTGCTTATAATTGCTTGCCTCATTTGTGTGAAGAGAACCCTCTGCTCTCAGCTGAAGTAAAACATGAGCACATATTTACCTGGCCATGCCCACTTGGCAGTAGGAAGTTCAGCTTCCTCCCTTGGGCACTGCCATGGTAGCTGCCTGCAGGCCCTCAAGGTGGCACTTGGGGAGCAGTGTCTTCCAACCCTGCTGCATGGTGGTCAAGAAGGCAGGACAAAGATGGCTTACGGCACCCTGCTCACATGGGGATGTAGTATACTGGAGATACAGGGTGCAATTTAGCAGTATTTATTTTCTCTGTTAGGTGAGTGCGGCAAGGGGAACATGATCATTGTTCTCTGCCTGACAAATTGTCTTCACTGTGTGTCACCAGCTTGTCTTTTACCCATTCTGAGAAAAAACCAAATCATTATTTCCAGAACTTTATCAGAGGTGTTTCTTAAGGGTGAATATCTTTCTGTCATTCACCCTTCCTGTACCTGCTCCTCGCACAATTAAAACAAATGTATCCGGACATTTGTACTAGAAAATAATATGTTGAGCAAATCAGAGCTGACCTGGACTGACACATACTAGTTGGGAAATCTCTGCTGAGGGAGTTTTCCATGCAGATATCAGGCATTTTGACTTCTCTTCGCAGACTGCCTCCACTCTGTCAGTCCCATGCCCTGACTTTCAAGGTATTGGACTCAGACAATGCTAAACCTTAGCAGTCTAGAAGATAGTAGAGGGCAGAAGTGCTAGTCAAGTGATTATAAAAAAAAATCTCCACATATTCTACTGAAAATGCACATCAGATTCATAGTCTTTGTCCTTCTCCTCAAGGCTGTAAACAACCCTGCCCACACATCTTTCTGCCCACAAGTCCACATGCTGTTTATGCCAGTCTTTTCTCTCAACTGCTTCTTTTGTGTGTCTCCCACTCAGGACTTTTTGTTGGGATTCCTTCCCATCCCAGGGCTTCCAACATCTGTGATATGTGAGTATATATATATTACATACTGTTAAAAGTTTATGTATTGTCATAGGCATATATGTGATCTCTCTTTCAATTGTTCCATAATATTGACATCTTTCTCTTTGCTTTCTTTGTGACACATGAATTTATCCCTAATCTAGTTACAGTGCTTTGTAGATCTGGAAAAAGGATTTTGTTTATTTTTACTTAATTTAAAGTCTTTGACACTGTTTCCCGTGGAATTCTCATGATAAAAATGGCTGGGTGTGGCTTGGATGAGCATACACTCTGCTGGATAGAACACTGACTGGACAGCTGGGCCCAAAGGGTAGTGGTCAATGGAGTTAAATCCAGATGGTGGATGGTCACAAGTATTGTTCCTCAAGGCTCAGTATTAGGACCACTTCTGTTTAACATCTTTATCAGTCATCTTGATGAGGAGTTAGAGTGCACCATTAGCAAATTTTCAGATGACACCAAGTTAGGTGGGAGTGTTTATCAGCTTGAGGGTAGGGAGGCTCTACAGGGAGACTCATTGGATCAGTGGGCTGAGGTCAATGATACGTGCTTCAACAAGGCCAAGTGCTGGGTCCTGCTCTTGGGCCACAACAACCCCATGCAATGCTGCATTGTTGGGGAAGTGTGGCTGGAAAGTTGTATGACAGAAAGAGACCTTGGGATTGAAACTGATGAACAATATGGTTTAGTGGTGAACTTGGTAGAGTGTGATTCTATGATTCTATCATGTATACTTAAAACGACACGTACATGATAAGGCATAACAGATACAAGTGAGTTGCTTGCAGTCCCTGAACTGCAAGGAAGGACAACTAACAGTAGCCTGAAGCTAAAAAACAAACTCCTTAGTATACCTGTCAGGGAAGGTCCTTAACGGATGTTTCAAAGCTGTGTGCAACATTCTTGTAGTACAGAAAACATACTGGCAAGTGCTCCAGGAGGAATTTATAGAGTAAGAAACCTGAGTGCAGGGATCTGTGGAGCACTATGCCAGATATGTGCTGATGATGGTGATACTGGCAGAGCATACTGGCAGGGAGACTACCAAGAGGTATCTAGGATATCAGCATTTCCCCACGTAATCCTCTGGTGTGAAAATGGAAGACTACTCACTGCTCACTAGGTTTTGGGATTTTTTTCTGTTGTGGGGGAGCAAAGTGATCTGGAATTTCTCACTGCAGGAACATTTGGTTAGGCAACACTTTCACCTGGCGTTATATGAACTTGACACAAACTGACAAAGAGATTATCGCTAACAAGTACTTCCTCTTACTAATCTTTTCCCCTACCAGTTTAGTAACACTTGATATATAATTATCTTTCCTGTTTGACCTAGACAGTCAGTTGTCTTTATGGCTGGAAAAGTCATTGCTTTTTCATTTGCATAAGCCTCTTAAACGCCATGAAACAAGGATCCTGAAGAACCAGCAAAATAGCTGAAGGATATCTGGTTTTGGAGCATAAAGTTCACTGAGAGTCAGGATGGCAGTCTCCCTTTAAGGGCACTGAGAAGTGCCCCAAACACTGTGTTAGGGAGGATATTGTGGTTTTAGCTTTTGCAGACCCATAGTTGATTTTATTTTTTTGTGAAATGAGAGCCATGTGGGAATTTGGAGCTGTGCTCCTTTGCATCAGTGCCCTCAAAATTGTTAGTAGACTCTTAAAATTACAGCTTGGTGTCGGTCCCTTTAATTTACATTTCTCCCCTGCCATCATGCTTTACTATAGTTTCACAGGGAGATTGTGCTTGCACAGTCTTTGTTTAAATGTCAGTTTTCCGTGAAAAATAATTTTAGGGTTGCAAAGTGAAGCATCCGGAATTAGAAAACCTAAGATTAAATCAACAAATTCTTTTTTCCAGAATATGAGTCTCCTTCTGCTGTCCCTATGTGTAAAGCATACTCTGACTCCGTGGGGAAAGATGTACATCCCTGTGGAGCTGCAGTGAGTCACTGTCAGAAGGAACTCTGCACAGGTCGCCCAAAAACTTGACATCTGGGTTTTTGTATTTTTATAGGGTAGAGAAATTAGAATGAATGGAAATTAATTCAAGAAAGTTGTGTCCTTCTTTTTGGTAAGGTAGAGAAAATTCTGGGGAAGGTAAACTGGTCCTCTGCAGTGTTTTCAGAGAATGTTCTGCAGCAGTGTTTGCAGAGAACATTGTACAGCAGCATGTGTTTGCAGAGGATGTTACACAGCAGTGCTTGCAGAGGATATTGTGCAGCAGTGAGTGTTTGCAGAGGACATTGTGCGCCTGTGTTTGTGGAGGACCTTGTGCAGCAGTGTGTGTCTGCAGAGGATGTTGTGCAGCAGTGCATGCTGTGTTTCTGTTACAGGGTGGTTTCTGTAGTAATGTGACAGGCTGCATCTTGGCCCAGTCCAGTCACAGTGGTGCATGTTGCCAAAGCTGTGCCATATAGCAAGGTAAAGGCTCAGGTTTGTACCTGTTGGTTCTCTGCCCCCTGCACGCAATTGAAATGTTTCATCTTCTACTGTGGCTTAAGAACAGTTTCACTTAACCTAATGGCTGAAAGGCAGTACGGTAAGAAATGTAAAGGGTAGTTATCTAACAGCAACCAAGCTGCTGAGCTGGGCTGTTGGGAAGGTCAGTCCCCTTGCATGTGCCAAAAAGGAGACCAGAAGGTTCTTCACAGTACTAAACAGTATTACTGTATGATTTAAAAGGATTTAAACTTCCTGCAGGCTCAGGCAATGGAAAAAAGGAAATCCACAACCCACCTGATCAGAGCCATCAGACATATCAGTTTCTGCAAGGGTAGTCAGAAGAGACTGAAATTTGACTTCTTCCTGGAGGTTCCTACTATCTCTTAATGTATAAATTTATCTCCAGTGGGGTAGCAGAGCTGAGGAGGTTCCCGCAGTTTGAAAAGCCAATACCTTAGGAGCAGATACTAATGTGCATATTTCACTGTGGTGCAAAGCAGAAAGCAGTTTGCCAAAGGATGCGTGGCTTGTCATACTGTTCTGCAAGTAGTAAAGGGAAAATATACAGGTTCTCATAACAGCATTTGTTTTCTTTTCATCTTGCTCCCTGAGCTAATCAGAGATTGCCTGGAAGGCTCCATATTTCAGTGACATTTCAGTAGCTAAACAAATCTCTCTTCAGGACTTGCCTTTGAGGAAAGCATAAACATCGGATCATGAAGTTACTTTGTGTACCTTATAGATAATGCTGTTTTGCCAGTATTTAAAATGCTGGCCTGAGAGGTGGCAGATGGAGCCAGCCATTTCAGAGTGGCAGGAAGTCTGTCCACCCAAATACTGAAACAGCCAGAGGAGGTAACTGCCACCATGCCTGCTGCTGGTGCTGAATGGATCTGATATTAAAGATCTTACATTTTGATATGGGTGGATAACTCACATGATGCCCACTTTACTAATGTTGCAGAGAGCACACTCTGTGCCTTTCTTTTCCAACTGTGCAGTAGGGTTGTTTTGTACTTTATCAGCTTGTTGTGAGCTATAATTCAGTCTTTGTGTGAAGAGCTCTGAGAGCTCCTTGGAATAAAGGAAGAAATGCCAGGTATTAGAAGTACCTGTGTGAATTACTTTATCACACCATCATGCTTCCAGGTTAGTCATTAGCTATGGGCTATGCCTAATGCTTTGGAGAGCAAGATACACTGTCCCCGGGAATGCAGAGAGTGTGAGGTCTGTGTGCTTTTCTTGCTCAAAGTATTTCTGGAAACTATTTAGTTAGTCAATGATTGGTATTGTCAGCTTGTCTTTATACTGATGTACATTAAAACATTCATTTTTGGTATGGATAATTCTCTTTCATCAGGTTTTTCTATAATCAACATTGTTTTAAATGCATTTCCTGCTTCTTACTTGTAGTGTCAGTCCATTTGCCTCTGCATGCCAGAACCCTGAGGTAAATGGTAGGTCTCAGCTATGAGCTGTGGTTATGTGACCAGTTCATGCTAGTTCAGGCCCATGCTTGACTCCCAAAATTAATCCAGCCTTCTGACTATTACCCTCTGCTGGTAATACAAGCTGCGAGTGATGAAATTGACAAGAAGGGCACCAGGGCAATTGAAAAGGAGTTCAAGGCCCTTGGGCAATTGGTTCATGGGGCAGGAGCTCAAGTGGTGTTCTGCTCAGTTCCCTCAGTGGCAGGGGTGTACACCAAGAGGAACAGGAGAACCCACACCATCAACAATTGGCTTAGGGGATGGTGCCAGCAGCAGAATTTTTGTTTCTTCAATCATGGGGCAACTTTTACTGCACCCGACCTGCTGGGTCCTGATGGGGTGCAATTATCTAGAAAGGGTAAGAGAGTCCTAGCACTAGAGTTGGCAGGGCTCATTAAGAGGGCTTTAAACTAGGTCTGAAGGGGGTGGCTGAGGAAATCAGTCCCTCTGTAGAGGAAAGAGTGGGGCACAGATTAGGGTCAATAGAGAAGTCGAGAGCCCAGCTGAAGTGCATGTACGCCAGTGCATGCAGCATGGGCAATAAGCAAGAGGAGCTGGAAGTCCTGGTCCACCAGGGTGACTATGATATAGTCACCATCTCAGAAACATGGTGGGATAACACACATGATTGGAGTGCTACACTGGGGGTTACAGGCTCTTTAGGAGAGACAGGCGAGGGAGAAGAGGAGGAGGGGTGGCTCTGTATATTAGGGAGTCACTCTCTGCCACAGAACTTGAGGTGGAAAATGAAGGTATTGGGAGCCTGTGGGTTAAAATCAGAGGGCAGCCTAACAAATCTGACATCCTGGTTGGAGTCTGTTATAGACCACGCAACCAGGAGGAGGAGGCGGATGAATTATTCTATAAGCCTTCCCCTGGCATCAAGACTTGCTCCCTTAAAAAAAAGAGGAGGGTAATTCTTATTGGTGATTCCCTCCTGAGGGGAACAGAAGGCCCCATATGTCAGCCAGACCCTACTCACAGGGAACTTTTTTGTCTCCCAGGAGCTCAAGTTAGTGATGTTACCAGAAGGCTGCCTAGTCTGGTGCAGCCCTCTGACTACTATCCCTTAATAGTTATGCAGTTAGGGAATGATGATGTTGCAACCAGAACTCCCCGGGCTATCAAGAATGACTTCAAGGCCCTGGGGGATCTGGTGGAGGGGTCAGGTGCACAAATAATTTTTTTGTCTATGCCCTTAGTTGCAGGAGGGAATACAAGAAGGAACAGGACAGCAGCTGTAGTCAACATGTGACTTAGAGGCTGGTGCAGTCAGAAGAATTTTGGGTTTTTCGATCTTGAAAAACTTTCTACTGCAGCAGGTCAGCTGGCAACAGATGGACTACATCTGTCCCAGAGGAGGGGAAAGGTCACAGTACACGAGAATGGCCTGTTCCCCAAAGGTAAAAAGATTCTGGGAAGGGAATTAGCAGGTCTCATTGACAGGGCTTTAAACTAGCTTCGAAGGGGGAAGGGGCTGAAACCAGTCCCCCCAGACAGGAGTCTGAGGGTGGTAAGCTGGAGTCAGGGGCGAAACAAGCAGCCCGGCTGAAGTGCATGTATACTGATGCACGAAGTATGGGTGTGACCAGTTCAGGCTATGCCTTTAAGAAAGAGACAGTTGCTGAACACTCTGGCTGAATGTTTTTGATATTTAAACAAAAACAAGATAGTCTAAACTAATTTCATTGGTAGATTGTAGAATGCAATTTTAAGTTTGGGTTCTGTTAGTTCAGTCTGGTCTGGGTTCAGGCTGGGTGCAGTCTGTGCTTCTCTGTCCTGTGGGCTGGACGGCTTCCCTGAAGCAGGAACGGCCTTGAGTTAACAGCTAACCAGATAAGAAAACTAATTCTTGCATGTGCTTTTGAGCTAACAATTTTTCTTCCTTAATTGCCTTTCTCTCTCTCTCTAACCCTTTTTGGGAAAAAGGGGAGGTAGGGAGGGAGAGAGGGGGGTTCAGGGAACCCCCCTGGCCGGCTGGAGGGAAAAGGCTTTTCTGTATTATGTTCATTGCTGTGTATTTCTGTATATATTGTAAATATTGTATATTTGTGTACATATTCATTGCATTCCATTTCTGCCTGTAAATATAGCTTTCATCTGCTTTTTCCGACTGAGCTAGCTGTGGTTTCTTTCTTTGTGTGTGGGGAGGGAACTTTCTCACCCCACCACATATGGGCAACAAACTTGAGGAGCTGGAAGCCTTGTTGCAGCAGGAAAGATATGATGTAGTTGCCATCACAGAAACATAGTGGGATGACTCGCATGACTGGAGTGCTGCAATTGATGGCTACAGGCTCTTCAGGAGAGACAGGCAAGGAAGAAGGGGTGGAGGGGTGGCCCTGTACATCAGAGAGGCACTTGATGCCGTTGAGCTAGAGATCAGGGACGATTGGGTTGAGTGCTTGTGGGTGAGAATTAGAGGGAAGATCGGGAGGGCAGACATCCTGGTTGGAGTCTGTTATAGACCACCCAACCAGGAGGAAGATGTTGATGAAGCATTCTATAGACAGCTTAAGGCTGTCTCAAGATCGCCTGACCTTGTTCTCATGGATGACTTCAACCTGCCTGATACCTGCTGGGATCACAACACAGCAGAGAGGAGGCAATCTAAGAGGTTCTTAGAGTGCGTGGAGAACAGCTTCTTATCCCAGGTGCTGCACAAGCCTACCAGGGGTAAGGCTCTGCTTGACCTCCTCTTCACCAAGAGGGAAGGGCTGGTGGGTGGTGTGGTGGTCGGAGGGTGTTTAGGCACCAGTGATCACGAGATAATTGAATTTTCTGTATTCAGCCAAGCTAAGAGGGGCAGCAAGAAGACCTCCACTCTGGACTTCCGGAGGGCAGACTTCAGGCTACTCAAGGAACTAACTCAGAAGGTTCCTTGGGAAACAGCCCTTAAAAATAAAGGGGTCCAGGAGAGCTGGACCTGCTTCAAAGAACTCTTGAAGGTGCAGGAACAGGCTGTGCCAGTGTGCCGGAAGATGAGCCGCCAGGGCAGACGGTCAGCTTGGATGGTCAATGAACTTCTAAAGGAACTAAGGGAAAAAAAGAGGGTGTATCACCTTTGGAAAAAAGGGGAGACAACCCATGGAATGTTTAGGGAAGTTGCTAGGTCTTGTAGGAAGAAAATTAGGGAGGCAAAAGCATATTTGGAGCTCAGACTGGCCTCTGCTGTGAAGGACAACAAGAAGTCCTTCTATAAATATATTAATAGCAAGAGGAAGGGCAAGGACAACCTCCACTCCTTGGTGGGCACGGAGGGGAACGTTGTAACAAAGGATGAGAAAAAGGCAGAGGTACTTAACACCTTCTTTACCTCAATTTTTACTAGCAAGACAGAATGTCTTCCAGACAGCTGGCCTGCAGAGCTGGCAGAAGGAGCCAGGGAGCTGCATAGTTCCCCTCTGTTCCAGGATGGGATAGTTAGAGATCTTCTCAGCTGCTTGGACCCCCACAAGGCCGTGGGACCGGATGGGATCCATCCTAGGGTGCTGAGAGAGCTGGCAGATGGGCTGGCCAAGCTGCTGTCCATCATTTTTCAGCAGTCCTGGCTCACTGGAGAGGTCCCAGAAGACTGGAAGCTGCCAACGTGGTGCCCATCCACAAGAAGGGCCAGTTGGAAGAGCCTGGGAATTATAGACCTGTCAGCCTGACCTCAGTGCCAGGCAAGATTATGGAACAGCTCATCTTGAGTGCGATCACACAGCACTTACAGGATGGCCAAGGGCTCAGGCCTAGCCAGCACAGATTTAGGAAGGGCAGATCCTGCCTCTCCAACCTTATCTCCTTCTATGATCAGGTGACCTGCCTGGTTGATGTGGGGAGGCCTGTGGATGTGGTCTACCTGGACCTCAGCAAGGCCTTTGACACCGTCCCCCACAGCAAACTCCTGGCCAAGCTGTCAGCCCCTGGCTTGGATGGGAGCACACTGAGCTGGGTTAGGAACTGGCTGGAGAGCCGAGCCCAGAGAGTGGTGGTGAATGGTGCCACATCCAGCTGGCAGCCAGGCACCAGTGGTGTGCCTCAAGGATCAGTGCTGGGCCCAAAGCTCTTCAACATGTTTATTGATGATCTGGATGAGGGCATTGAGTCCATCATCAGTAAATTTGTGGACGACACCAAGCTGGGGGCAGGAGTTGATCTGCTGGAGGGCAGAGAGGCTTTGCAGAGGGACCTCGACAGGCTGGACAGATGGGCAGAATCCAAGGGCATGAGATTGAACACATCCAAGTGCCGGGTTCTGCACATTGGCCACAACAACCCCAGGCAGTGCTACAGGCTGGGGTCAGAGTGGCTGGAGAGTGGCCAGGCAGAGAGGGACCTGGGGGTGCTGGTTGACAGCCACCTAAACATGAGCCAGCAGTGTGCCCAGGTGGCCAAGAGGGCCAACAGCATCCTGGCCTGCATTAGGAATGGTGTGGCTAGCAGGAGCAGGGAGGTCATTGTGCCCCTTTACTCTGCATTGGTTAGGCCACACCATGAGTACTGTGTCCAGTTCTGGGCCCCTCAGTTTAGGAAGGACATCGAGACACTTGAGCGTGTCCAGAGAAGGGCAATAAGGCTGGTGAGAGGCCTTGAGCACAAGCCCTGTGAGGAGAGGCTGAGGGAGCTGGGTTGTTTAGCCTGGAGAAGAGGAAGCTCATGGGTGACCTCATTGCTCTCTACAACTACCTGAAAGGTGGTTGTAGCCAGGAAGGGGTTGGTCTCTTCTCTCTAGCAACCAGCACCAGAACAAGAGGACACAGTCTCAAGCTGCACCAGGGGAAGTTTAGGCTTGAGGTGAGGAGTAATTTGTCATTGGAATGGGCTGCCCTGCGAGGTGGTTGAGTCACCATCCCTGGAGGTGTTCAAGAGGGGATTGGACGTGGCACTTGGTGCCATGGTCTAGTCACGGGGTCTGTGGTGACAGGTTGGACTCGATGATCTTCGAGGTCTCTTCCAACCTTGGTGATACTGTGATACTGTGAAGAGTGGTAATCATCTCATGTTGTCTTCTGGAAGTGTTTCTGTCTCTCCCTTGATAAGAAACTAGTATTTGGGCACATAAACTAAACCAGGAAACTCATCTTATTTCCTTCCCCAGAGTCTTTTACTTTCTCATCTGTCTCCTTTTCATCTCCCCTTGTTTTGCCTTGCCACAGCTTTCTTTATTCTTCCTCTTTCTGGCAGACCAGTGATCTAGCTCACTGAGTATCTGCATGGGCTCTTACACCAAGGTGTAGTGGGAGTGTTTAGTGGTGTGGAGGTGAGCAGGGCCATCCCATCCAGCATAGGCATAGGTTATATTAATATGGTTATGGCATCTCAGACAAAATCATTATATGACTAATGCTTTTTCATCCCTGATCTCTGTAGAAGCTGCAGAAAGCTGAAGGAACTGCTATCACTGGGGATAGGAATCAAAAGGTTCTTGCTTTTGAAATGTGGAAGATACAGGAATTTCCAGGGTGCTGTGGAACACACTATTTTAGCCCTGGCTTTTGTCTGACTGCAAAGACAAGCCTAAAAGGAGAGTCCCAGGGCTCAGCTTGGATGGTGTGATGGTGTGAGGGTCAGCAGACCATTTTAAAACAAGATCATTTGTTGTATCCAGTGCTCATTGACAGGCTTCTTCAGGTTTCCAGCTTGAAAGGCAAAGTTGCCTCCTTCCAGGACAAGGCAATGACAAAGGAGAACATTAAATAGCACCTAGAAGTGTGGGCTGGAGCCTAATTGTGGCTTTGAAGGATGACACTGCTTCCAGATTATTTATTCAGTTTTTGGTGCTAGGTGGCTAGGTGTGCATATGTTATGAAAAAAGAAATCAAGGATTGAGGGGAAATGAGGGGACTACCACACAGTCATTAGGGAAAACTAAGTAATTATAGATCTTGTTGCCTATGAAATGCTGAAACATTTCACGGGCCCTAACTGGAGCACCCAGGTTATACTGAAACCAGTGGAGTAAGTAAGAGCAGCTAAGTATGTTGAGGGTGTTTACATACAGAATGCTATGTATGTACAGCTCTTGGAAGAGCAGGACTGTTTTTAGAGTGGAAGAGCTGTGCAGGAGAAGCTAGACTCAATAAGAAGAGTAATACTTGTGCTGCCTGTGTTTCCTGATGAGCTCTGCTATGTTGTAAGCAGCCTTCAAAGGGAGACATTGTACCTTATATATAGGACTTTAAAAGCTTCAGTGGTCTGGAGGGATCAATTGGAAGCATACAACAGAGAACAATCTTGCAGTGCCAGGGACCTGAAATGCATCAGCAAACAACTGTTTCCTCACTCTCTGAAATTACAAATGCCCACAAATTTTGGGAGAGATTGTTAAATGATCCCTAACAGAGTAGTTGCTTCTGTAGCTAGACAATTTGCTCACCTAATGATGATAAAGGCATACAGAAATCAAATCCTCAGTTACATGTCTTAATTTTCTCAGCTAACACACAGCAGCACAAGCTCTTGCCTCAGAACTACCATTGGTACAAGAACTTCAATGACAGGGAGATGTCTATCCCTTGAGGTATTCATCCCAATATTTAAGTTCATTTTTAAAAAAAGAACATATTTAGCCCACCTCACTTCCTCTTGTTCTCTGGTCATAAGAGCTATACTGTGTAATTGGAAACAACACTTGAAATTCTGCATAATGCTTAAACAGCTAATTGACCTGACACTCTGGACTTCCCGTGTGCCTTGCTGAGCTATGCTTTTGAATTATTTACCAAAAGAATGGTAATAAACCATAAAATATTAATCAGGCTTTCTACAGAACGTAAGTTGGAGGGTTTTATTTAAGTTGCAAGTATGTTAATTTCTCAGACAATCAGTGTAACTCTGTCAACACAACCAAATCGGGTTTGCAACTCTGCCATCTTTCATCTCAAAGAAGCTTTTTGTTGATGTAGTACAGTTGTATTACAGCATTCCAGCATTAATGGTGCTCCTGCTCCACTGGGATGGAGCCTGCTGTGTCTGCAGAGAAAGTGTTGAGTTTAATAATGTAAATAGAAGAACATAAAGCCAGCCATACCTGGTCCATACTAGTAGTCCATAGAGGTCAATATCCTGACTTCATCAGTGGTCACAGGTAAGTGCTACTTAGGCTAAAGCCAAGTCTGGTGACCCTGCAAGTGACTGGACAACGTAAATGGCTTGTGGCCATAGATTAAAACATTCTCTCCTCTATAGAGAGGATCATGTGTTGTGGAGGAGCTGAGCATCTTTTCATGTGTTTTCCTGTTAAGGAAAAAGCTGTTTTGATTGTGATCCCAAATGAATTGATCATTGAAACCCTGTACCAAATGGGAGTTTACCAGAATGTCAGCATTTAATTCCTGAATGCATGTACAGCTCCTGTTGTACAGAGAGATAGTAGTCAGCTTCTGGGTTTGAAATAAAAGCTGGATTCTAAGAGCAATTTTGGAGAAATCAGTGCTTATTGATTGTTGGAAAAAAGTGCCTTTCAGTCCCAGCCTCTGAGCAGTCTAGTGTTGTCCAAAAGTATTAAAGATAGATCCTTGTGATTTTACTTCTTGTGTGAATTCCCAACAACAATTACTGAGAGGAATACTTGTATGTGTTTAGTTAATAGAGAATGCTATTAAAGGAAGTCTGACCAGCCTTATATTTTCCCCTTCTCTGCAGAAGTTTGAGAAGAGTTTATTCCCTTTCTGAGCAAGATAACTGATCTTATGTATAACAAGCTTAATAACCTCAAAAATTACTACTCTGTTTAGGAGGCTGGATCAACAATCCTTAGTAAGCATCTTCTTGGACTCTTGAAGCTGAATGACACTGAAGAATATTGAAAGTAATTCTGCTTTTATTTAGTTTGTTGATTATCCATGCCCTTTATGTGTTTCCTTTCAGCTTTCATTTTTGTATTGTCACATGCATTGCCTGTGCCCTGTTCCCTGCTCATTCTTTCTCAGATGCCATAGAAACAGAGCTAGGGGAACATCAGGAACGCTGGTGAGAGTTTGAAGTCCCAATATTCTGTGAATGCCACCCCATTCTTGGCTGCCTAATATTAATTGAAACCATCACAATCTCATAGCTTTCAGTTGCCCTGAAGAGATGAGCAGCTGGCTCTGGCTGCAGTTAGATAAGACAGTAATGAAGCTATGGAGAAGGAGTGCTGAGATGGAAACACTCTTCCCCAATAACAATCACTCCCATTGAATGCAAGCCTTAGGGTCCTCTTAGCCTGTACTGCACAATCAATAGCTGTGGAGGTGAAAAATGTTAATTATCATCTGCGGCTGGCAAGGAGATTGTGCTGGATCCTATTAATGTAAAACTGGCCAGTGTGACTGATGTAGTCTCAGATACAGACTGGAACTATTGTAAGTGTTAATATATAGGAGTAATTTGTCACGGAATAAAATGAAAGACTGAAAAGGGCACAAATCTTTGAATATGCAAAAATTTGCAAGAGAGGGAGACTGATTAACTGGACTGTATATCCATTAAAGTTGGGATAAAAAGTTATTGTGATGGAAGAACCAGCTTAGAGGGAGATTAGTGATGGAGCTTCTGAAGGATCAGTTCTGGGACCAATCCAATTTATAGTTTTCCTTAGGATATTGATACAAAACGAAATTTATGCTGATGAATTTCTGGTGGCCCAGAGGAGGGAGATACCATCAGATGACCATCTGGGATATGGTACAGAAAGAACAAATGACTTAAAATGATCTCAGTGTGAGGAACAGGTTGATTTTTAGTATTTCAGAGTTTTAAGATTGTGTATACAATTGTTAACCAGAGATTCTGGGACATGCTTCAAGTTCATGAGTTGGAAATGACAAAGGAGGAGAAAGATGCAGGATATCTGTGAGCTATCAGTGTTATAGAACCATAAAAATGTAACAGCAATCTTAGGGTTTGTATCAAGCAAGTGACAGAAAAATGAAGTGCTAGCAGTAATGTACCAGGCATGCCTGGGTAGACTTCTGAGCAAGCACATTCAGGAGACAAGAATTAAAGCAGACAGATGATGATGGGGATGGAGAGTTTATAATACAAAGGAGATTAATAGAGTTCATTTGGTTTAGCCTCTGTAAGCCAAGGGTAAGAGGGCAGAGATTCTGGAAGCCCACTGAGGAGTATGGGGAATGCAGATGTGAGAATAAAAAGAGATCTTACAACTGAGGGGCAATGCTGGCTTTGGAGCAGATAATACAAACTCACAAAAAAAGAAGAAAAGAAAAAAGAAAGGGGAAAGGGAAAGGGAAAGGGGAAGGGGAAGGGGAAGGGAAGGGGAAGGGAAGGGAAGGGAGGGAAGGGAAGGGAAGGAAGGGAAGGGAAGGGAAGGGAAGGAGGGAAGGAAGGGAAGGAAAGGAAAGGGAAGAAGGGAAGGAAGGAAAGGAAAGGAAAGGAAGGAAAGGAAAGGAAAGGAAAGGAAAGGAAAGGAAAAAAGGAAAGGAAAGGAAAGGAAGGAAAGGAAAAGGAAAGGAAAGGAAAGGAAAGGAAAGGAAAGGAAGGAAAGGAAAGGAAAGGAAAGGAAAGGAAGGAAAGGGGAAAGGGAGGGGAAAGGGGGGGGGAAAGGGAGGGGAAAGGGAAAGGGGAAAAGGAAGGAAAAGGAGGGGAAAGGGGGACAAGGAAAGGGACAAGGAGGGGAAAGGGGAAAGAAAAGGGAAAAAGAGGGAAAAGGGGAAAGAAAAGGGGAAAGGAAAAGGAAAGGAAAAAGGAAAGGAAAGGAGAAAGGAAAAAGGTAAGGGGAAAAGATAACTTCTTTCTAATTTCCAGACTTCTGTCAATCAGAACAGTGACATTCTGAGAGGGTCTTTCAAATGGACTTTTGGGACAAGAAACACAAATGAACTTATGATGGACTCTGATCAGTTTATGAAAAGGCTGTACTATATATTCTTACAATAGCAGGGATATCTAACAGCTTTTTTATCTCTCACCTGACAATATAAGGTCAAATAAGTCTTTCCAACAGCAGTGGAACCAGTGAAACCAGGTTTTCTAGAGGTCTTGATGCAGGACTCTTCTGTAAACCCTTTTGTCTGAAAAGAGGCTACTTGCTGCCTGTTGCTCGGTAGCTGCACTGCTGCATTTCTCTGCCTGGCTGGTTTCACAATACTGGTAAGAAACCTATACTGTCTGTGGGTTTGGTTGGAACTGGTCAACAGGTTTTTGTAAGAGAAGTGTAACTGTATGGAGATATTGGCTCATTTCCTTCAAAAACCAGACCAAAAACCCCAAGCTGTTAGGGGAGTACATTTCTTATGTTAGGGGTGACTCAGCTGGAAGTTTTAAGCACTACCAGACCCAATTTGCTTTCCAGGAGAATAAACACCTCATTGCTCTGACAGACTCTCTGGTAATGGGCAATTGCGTAAGCAGCCTACTGCTCCCACTGGAGTCTTGTTCTGTCAACCTGGTTTGCTTTGGATGCACAGGAAGAAAACAATGATTCCATAATGAAGCTGAGCAGCTTACTTTCTTGGCAGAGGAGTGGTACTGGTTGTTCTCTGGCTCACACTTTGTCTGCAGGGCTAAGAAACAGAAAATCCAGGAAATACAAGGTGGAAGGAAGGAATTATAAGTTACTGTGCTTGACTCAAGTTATTACTTACAAGCAAAGGCTCATGGATGAAGTTGCCCAGAAGCTGGCTGCATTTTCATTCTAAATGAAAAAATAACTCCTTAAAATCCTGATTTTTGAGTTTGTTTGTCTTCTCTTTAAATTTACAAACAAAAAACGGTTGCAATTTGTGTTCATGTGGGACTAGCCTAATCCCAGAAAGGGACTGGTTGTAATTTTTTAATGCTTTTAAATAAAGCCTCTAGTATTTTTCAAACCTCCTGGACCTTAAAACAAAGGAAGCAGATGGAGAAAATGTTGCTTGAAAAGCACAGAGATCCAGCACAGACACTGAAATGTTGAATCTTAAAAACATCTTATTTGTGCCCTTTCAGTTTGCTGCTCAAACCAGTTCCTACCTCCTTATCCCTGTGGTAAACACTCTTAACATAAACTCATAAATATAGCTGTTATATGCAAGAGAAAGTATGGAAGGAGGGAGTGGTTGAAGAAAGTGTTTAAAGGGACCTAATTTATTCTTTTGTTGGTGTTAATGTGGAATATGGGAACAGTACATGAATGTCAAATTACAACCAAATGAATGTAGGTGGAAACCAAATGAGTTTGGTAGGAGTGGTTGTGAATACAAGCTGTATGTGCCTGGTGTGGAGGTTACCAAGCTTCCTGAGGTCTTGTTTAGTCAGATCTTTATGATCTGGGATATAGCTGATCACCCGTGTCCTGAGGGCATGCCGTGGTGCATACAGCACACAGAAATGCTGCATGTGGGACAGGTAGTGCTGGTTGTGATTTAGAGCAAAACAAGTATTGCTGCTCACACAGCAAAGGTGCTGTGTGGATGGAGATGATGTGCCTGTTCATACTGCCTCTGTCTGGAAGACCTGTTCCTTCTCCACTGACTTCATTGCTGCAGGAGTAAGGAGCAACAGCTTCTTTTCTGAGGACGATAAGAATTACTAACAAATATAACCAGGTATTACTGATGTTTAATTCTGCCTGTCCTGTTCACACAGTAGTCCAAACAGCTTTGAAATGCTCAGCAGCAACAACATTGCTTTTAATTATTATTTTCTGTCGTTACCTTAGAATCATGTTGGTGTGCAGCAGTTTAGTGGTGGAAGAATTTCTAGGAGATACTGCGAAATTCTTTACAGGCACATCAGAACTCACTGGTTCCAGTTGATGTCAGTCTGGTGTGGTCTGTATGCCTCTAGCTAAGGCAGCCTCAAACTCCTTATTTTAGTACATTTAATAACAGTTCCAGCTCTTGCATAAGTCGTGGCCACATTCCATCCTTACATACAAGCTCCCCCAGTAATGTGTTTTAATCAGAGCCTCTTCTCAAAAAAAAAAAAAGAAGTGGTCATTTTTCTTTCCAAGATAATTGCCTCCATGTAGGCTGTAAAATGTCACATTACCATACAAAGACCCTTTAAGAAAACACGGAGCCCTGTTGGAAGCACATTCTGTTAAGGAATTCAGATGTCTTCTGAGTTTATAAACATTTAAACCGTTCTGGGAGTCTGAGAACGCTTTAGCAGTGCCCATCTACAAGTGCTGAATTGAGATGAAGTAGAACACCCTTGTCAGGTGTGCTTCGTCTCTGTGTCTGAGAAGCCTGAGATCTGACAAACTTAAATGGCCTGGTCAAATGCTGTGACAGTGCTGGGTAGAGGGATTTGGATAATGCTTGCAAATTCTGTGGTTTTGTTGAAGAGACATTCCTTCCTGCTGACTTCTCAGCATTCCTCTGTCTTTCTAGAAGGACTCTGCATGGAAATAAACTATTTTTCAAGTTCATTTGTTCCTGCCACTGGGCACTATCTGCTGCCAGAACCTTCCTGGTCACATAATTATCCCCACAGCTGCCAGCAGTGTGTTGCAGAGGATTATGCAGCAGGAGCAGATGAGCAGCTAACAGATCCTGTTTTCCTATAGATGGTATCAGAAAGGAAGAAGGGCAAAGAGTAAAAGAGGCGAATACCATGGAAAGAGGCATAGCTGCTCCTGAGTGCAAATATCTTTACTGGTTTCTAGTTGATGGCTGCAGTCCTGCAGATGCAGCTCGGAATTGGAATTAACTCTCCAGAGCTGTAAATGAACATTTATTAGAGCTCTTTGCAATAAAATAGGATCTCCTCATCCATTTTAAAATGGGATGAGTCAAACCCCAGAAAAAGGAATGAGAAGATTATCCATCCTTTGGCAGACATATAGGCAGGAAGTTAATTAATAGGCTTGTAATTTTTATATTCTTTGATAGTGTCCTTCAAACCTGCAGGATTAATCAGTAAAAGGCCTGTAGCACTATTGCTTGGGAGCCTTATGGAACACTTTTACTGGGGGTCACTAGCCAAGAGGAAATGTCCAGACATGAATACTTCATCAGCAAGATGTGAATACTGCGCTCTTGGTTTTGATTCTTTGTGAGGTTTCAGTGTGAGGTCAATATTTTTAGTCAGAAACTAACATAAACAACCTACATTCATATTTGAGAAGTCTCCTGCAGAGAATTCTAACCACTTCTATGTGGAAGCCCTTCACATATATTTAAGACCAGCACTAAGTACCCAGGTTTGTTATTATTGGCACAAATAATGTTTCCCACTGTATACTCTAGTTAACAATGCCTTTACTTGAAAAATTGCCATTTGGCCAGATTTATGGTGTGGAGAAATAACCTACTACACTGGCCTGGGCATTAGGGCTTCCAGCTGTTGGGGCTTCGACTCTAGAAGATGGCTCTCCATGTATGAGTAAATAACCACCAGGAATACCAGTATCACATGTGCTGTGTGAGATCCCCTTTAATAAGTTTCTTAGGGTATGTACATACTCCTTACAGACTGTAATGTACAGATCCCCAGTTCATGACACAACTGCACTACCCTGGACCGAGAAGTGGTATAGATCTCTGCTCTGCTTAATAAAAGCTGGTAAGGTAAAACCAACCCCAAGGGGCCCAAGGCCCAGAGACACGTCTGCAAACATGTGAGGGAACTTAACTTGCCAGACATACTTGTGCCAGAGCTCTGTCTTGTGGGGCAAGTGGTGTGGCCAGGAGGAGCTGTGGAAGGAAAATGCAAATCAGGTGTGCATCTGAGTCCTTTGGGTATACCTCAGCCAGGATCTGTTTACACTGCCCTCAAATGAGTGACATGTTCAGAGATGGATCAAGCTAGGATTAAACTGCCTCAATTTGCCATTGGTCCAGTGCAGCAGGGAGCCCAGCATAAGCTCATTTCCTTCAGCTCCTTAGCTGGGGTTTGACCCTTCTGACCCCTGCTCTATGAGATCAATACTGCATGCTGTGCTCAGGGTAGCTAATTTAATGCTGGACATACTTCTGTGCTGTACAGTAGTCAGTGGGATGGCTGTATACTCAGCATGGCAAGAATACCTTTCTCTTGTCATTCATGCTGAGATCTTTCATGAGAACAGTACTTGCCACAAAGAGGAGGCAACCAGAGCTCTCTTGTGGTTCCTCGGAGCAACTGGCCCTGCCATGCCCACATCCTATCTGATAGTTGATGTTGTATTCTTACTGTTTCCTGTCTGATTTCCTTCACTGCTTCCTGCTGCAGTGCTGTACCTGGTATGAGGTACTGCTGAGACCTCTGGTGCAGAAGTAAGAGCTCTGGTACTGTAAGATACCCAGCACAGTTGGGGCATGATCAGCCACTGTGCTTGACCTCAACCCTTTTTATGGTTAGAATCTCTGCTTCTCATCCTGTTTGTTTGATCCTAGCAGTGTGAAGGTTGATCTAGGTAAAATCTTTCCACTGGGAAATGACATACTTGACAAGTGAATTATATCTGAAAATGAAGGGTCAGTCCCCAGCAAGATCCCTTTGAACACAAGTAGTGACACGGAAGGTGCTCTCCACAGCAGTCTCACAGCCAGCTGTGGTTTCTGTGTGGCATTGTTTATCAAATTGACCCATTGCATTTGTGGTTGGATGTGATAATCT